>VUQJ01008191.1:0-18371 GCA_015108635.1 Andinoacara biseriatus | reverse complement strand
GTTCTCATGCTGCAAAGATGCTTCTGTGTGTGTGTGTGTGTGTGTGTGTGTGTGTGTGTGTGTGTGTGTGTGTGTGTGTGTGTGTGTGTGTGTGTGTGTGCACATACACACACATTTTTGGGGACCATGAGGGAGTGATAAATGGACTATGTGTGTTTTTAGTGCTGCAGGGCATTTTTCCTCCTAAGTGGTTGTGACTGCTCTGGGTCTTGAAGAACCAACTATTGCTCTCTTTCTCGCTCTCTTGCTCTGTGTGTGTGTGTGCGTGTGTGTGTGTGTGTGTGTGTGTGTGTGTGTCTTTAGTGTATATGTGTGGTAGCACAGAAGGAAGCTGTCATCAGGAGCTGTTCGTCTCTAGCCCAGCACTTCTCTCCATTCCCCCTTCCCCCAAAAGGACCCATACTTTACTGCAAAGCCAGCATGAGACAGGCATAGGTTTAGTTTGGTGATGGGAGGCTGAGAAGTGCAGGAAGAAGGGTAGAAGCAATCAGAGCCTTTGAATTGTCATGTAGACCACAGGAAATAAGAGGCAGAAGCAAAGGAGTGGGTAGCTGCAAGTATTGAGTTTGGAGATGGGCTAGAGGGAGTTAGAAAGAGTCAACTACAAAGGCTGAGGCTGGGGACCAAGGAGGTAGTGATGGGGAGTTGGGTGGTGGTGGTGGTGGCGGCGGTGCTGCTCGTGGGGTGGGAGGTGAGGCAGGGGGGTTGGGAACAGCAAGGAAGTGAGTGAGTGATGGAGAACGAAGCAGGGCAAGGCAGTGGGAGAGCAAGGCAGAGTGTGTTTAATTGGCTTTGCAGGCTGGAAGGACAGAGATCCAGTGCACAGCACGTTGCTGTCACACTCCATTACAGCCACTGGCCACATAATGAGAGCCTGTGCAATCAGCTCCCCACAGACCAGTCCCTCAAGCCACACACACACTGTGGACTACTCTGTTGGAAGCTATCAAACACCTTACCTGCCATGCCAGTTTCAACACACACACACACACACACACACACACACACACGTACACGCACATACATGCAGAGTCACACACAGAGAGCTTTTTTTTCCCTTCAAATTTCAAATTCAGATTTTCTTTAATTCTCAGTTGATTTGATGATTCAAACATGAGCAACTGAGTCAGACATTCAGTTCGTTTGTTTGTTTATTTTTTAACTCAACTCGAGTGCAAGATCAAGTACGTAAAAACTGATTATACCAGGTCTTTGGCAGCACTCCTGCATGCATGAAAATGTTTGTGAAGCCTTTTGTGCTTCCAGAGCTGCTTGAAATCTCCCATATTAAAACAAATCCATTCAACATTACAGATAAATGTTAATTAGTGGGAATTAGGTGCTGGTAACTTTTTTTGAGCTTTGGAATGAAACAGGCTACCCATTTTACCCTGGTGCTTGCCTGCTTGACGTAGCTGAATATTTATTGTATAGATATTAATCTCCTCATCAGTATCTGTTTACTTTTACATGACTCTAATATTAGATCAGTTTGGTCAGTATTCTCCTTCGTATATTTGGCCTCTTCTCTGTTATTTAGCATGCTAAACTGACACAAAAATTATTATTTTTTTAAAATTGTATTACATTAAACAGATGACCTTAACATAAACTTAAGGTACTGTTACCTTATCTGCTCTCCTTTGTTTTTGAACATTGGAAATATCATTCAAATAAAGAAATCAAAGTGCTGATAGATAGATTCAGTTCACCATTTACAGAACACCAAATCCAAAATGCACATGCAGGCAAGGAGAAGGGAAAAAAGACAAAGTCCAAAACCTGGATGAAGACTTTATGCACTTCATTTTCCTTCCTAGCTTCTTAATTCATTTCTCACTCCTTTTTACCCTCACACCTTCTCTGTGTGTCACACAGCACCTTTTTCTCTTAACAGTTTCAATGTAACGCTCCATCTTTGACTTGCTAATAGTGGGCTGATCTCTTGTCACCTTCACGTGGAGATTTCTGTGTCTCACTTTTTCTGCATCTTCTGGGATTTGACTGTCTGGTCAGCTGGGAAACAGGTGGCTGCTACCTGAAATTTCTTACTAAGATGTTCTTTGTGGACTTTGGGTGCAAAATTGAAGTTTATACTTTTACAATGAATTGCAAATGGCTCATTTCACATCTGATGGCTCTTCAGACATTGTGTACATCAAAAGACAACAGAATTAATTTACAATGTTAGGGTCATTATTTCTAGATTAAATGTATCTTAGTGCAAAAACTGTTAGGAAAAAAAAACACAAAAATACACACATCAGCCCTCTAGACTCATAACCTAAAAATGTTTTTTCAAAGATTAGCCAGAATTGCTTTGGACTAGAGAAGAAAATGTCTTCAAAAAACACCCAGTTTGCACTTTGTAGTTGATGACTGAGTTTGGAAGATGAAGGCTGGGAATAAAACAAAATTAATAGGGGAAACTGACAAGCCAAAAAGAAGGGGAGCCAAAGGAGAGATAGGTTAAGAAATGTGAAATTTAAGAAGCAGAGAATGTGTGGGAGTTTAGATCAATAGGTTCGCAGCTGGCCAAAGGTGTCTTCTCTAGAGTTAACAGGTGCTGTGTTGTGTGACTGGCAGCTCCATAGGAAAGCTGTCACCTAAGTGTTCGCTCTTTCCACTCATCTTCACAAACATCTCTGAGCACATTGATCCCTTCTCGCCTTTTTTTAATCCTCCTTTTGTGTTCTACAATACAGTCTGTCTGCTGTCCAGAGCTAAAAAGCAACTTCAAATCGAGACAGCAAGGTTGTAAGAGCATTTGTTGCTCCATTTAATGTATATACAGCAAGTCATGGGAAGCAGTGAGAAAAGAGATGGACTGAAAGGGTTGCTGGAGATTTGTGTTTAGTTGATGCTAACAAACAAAGCCCAGCACTCCTACAAGAGTAATTTATGAATACATAAATTAGTAAAAACTCATGGGAAGAGAGAGAGAAGCTTAAGCATTAGCTGTTTCTGAATTTTTCATTTTACTAATACGAAGTTTGGCTGTACTGTTGAAAGCAATGTGGGTAAAACTGTGCTTGGAGGCTGACTATTAGCCCCACAGAGGTTAAATTATTTAATTACATAACTGAAGAGACTGTGTGAAAGATGTTTATTAGGGCAACTTGCATGAAGTCCCAGCAGCTTTTCAGAAAGACAGATTTTTTTTTATGAGTTGTTTAAATGTTCTTGTGTAACTAAAAGCAAATACAAACTAGTCAACTGTCAGCTGACCGAATCACTGGCCTTTTTTTTTTGTCTGAATTGTTCACATGTCTGAGTCTCCATCCATCCATCCATCCATTCGCTTCCACTTATCCTTTTCAGGGTCGTGGGGGGGCTGGAGCCTATCCCAGCTGACATAGGGCGAGAGGCAGGGTACACCCTGGACAGGTTGCCAGCCTGTCGCAGGGCCAACACAGTCACAGACAACCATTCCCACTCATATCCATGCTCTCATTCACACCTATGGGCAATTTAGATTAGCCAATTAACTTAACCCCAGTAAGTGCATGTCTTTGGACTGTGGGAGGAAACTGGAGTACCTGGGGAAAACCCACGCAGACGCGGGGAGAACATGCAAACTCCACACAGTGAGAGAGAGGCCAGGCCAAGGTGGAATCGAACCCAGGCCTTCCAGATGGTATTCAAACTGTGAGGCAGCAGTGCTAAGCACCACCGTGCTGCCATGTCTGAGTCTGTGGATTATTATTCATTAAGCATGTGTTTGTACTGGAGAGGTAGTAGCAAACTAGACCAAATTGTGTTTTCATGTTTCCAGTTCGTTGCAAACTTGCTGTACTCAAAGCTCATAGCGTTAAGGAATTACAGGCTATTACATTTCTCTGGGTACGTTATTTTTTCCCCCTGGTATTTTCTTTAGCATTTTTCCTGGGCTTGTGCTTGTAAGACAATATATAACAACATAATTTGGTCTGCCACTCACGAGGGGAAACAGCTTCCCACACTGTGTACAGTGACCTCAACTGAGGATACTGTTGGGCGGTGGAAGGAGTACTTCGATAAGCTCCTCAATCCCACTGACACACCTGGGGACTGGAGAGGAGGGAGACGACTCGCCCATCACTCAGTGTAAGGTTGCCGCAGCAGTTAAAAAACCCTCTCGTGGCTGGGCCCCTGGGCTGAATGAGATTCTCCCTGAGTTTCTTAAGGCTCTGGATGTTGTGGGGCTGTCTTGATTGGCATGCTGGAAAAAGGGTGTAGTGCCCACTCGGGGTTAGGAATGAGTTGCTACCCCAAGTGGAAGAGCACCATAGGGGCTTGTTCACGAGTGAGGGAACGATAGAGTGGGAGACTCACAGATGTGGTGTCCATACAATGAAAATGAAGTTGCTGATTTAAAGCTCGATCTACGTTCCTACCCTCACCTGTGATCACAAGCTCTGGGTAGTGACCAAAAGAATTACATCTTGGATGCAAGCAGTGGAGGTGAATTTTCTCCAAAGGGTGTATGGGCTTTCCCTTAGAGACTGGGTGAGGAGCTCAGTTATCTGGGAGGGACTCAATTGAGCCTCCACAAAATGAAAGGAGCCAGTCTGACAAGGATGCTTCCTGGACAACTCATAGGTCAGGCATTTCAAGCATATCCAAATGGGAGGAGGCTTAGGACCCACTGGAAAGATTGTGTCTCTAAGCTGGTTTGTAAATACCTTGGTGTTCCCCCAGGATCTATTCATCTATTAATATGTTTTTACTAGTAATGGCTTTGACCTACCATATACTGTAGAGAGCTGAGCATTTAATTAAGTAGGTCTTTTTTTTTTCCAAGGTGATTTTTGGGGAGCTGAAACATTTTTTTCACAAGTGTGGATTACTTGGAGATTTTCCAAGTCTGCCATCAGCCTTTCTTCCCCTCAATCAGCAGCTAAACAGTTATTGTAGAACCATCAGTTTTTTGAGGCAGGCTGTCTTTCAAGATGGTCATGTTGTGTTACTGCCTCTCCCACCGCAAATGGCTCATACTTGTGTTATGATGCAGAACTGTTTTATACATATCAGCATCAAACAGAATCTCGTTTGACCATTTGATTGTGTGTGTGTGCTTGTGTGTGTGGGCGTGCGTGCATGCTTACATGTGTGTGTGCGCACACGCACGTGCTTGTGTGCAACCAAGAGAGATGTAACCTCAGCTTTAAAGGTGAGCTTTAGGTCTGCAGGGGAAATTCTCAGCAGACAGACAAACAGGAGTGTGGCTCATATCCTGCAGAGCCTTCACTAGTCATTTGTGCATTGGTCTTTTGCTTCCAGCTGTTCTCTCCTCTTCTCTGCCTCCATCTCTCTTGTTGCGTTCACAATGTCATATTTCACCCCAAGTCACATTGTGTCCTCCTAACTCCAATGTCAGAACTCCCTATGGGATTCATCCAACATCCCGCTCCCTTCCAGTGCTTTGTTCAAACAGTCTTCCCTGTAACTTTACAGTTAAGATGTCAACACATGTTGGCCATTGTTTTATTAATACCAGTTGCAGGTAAATAAACAGATTATTATGTGAACCTCTAGCATCTTGGTTCCTTTTCTTTTCTTGTTCATTTATCTTTTCTGGGAAAAGGCAAAGAGACAAGAATTGGTATGATTCCAAAGTACCAAAGGCAAAGCTGTGTCTTAAATGAGATCAAATTTGTGTGATTCATTGCAGTGTGGATGCATGTAAACAGCAGTTAAAGTTCCTTGATGAACATGGCAGATCTGAGACAGACATCAGTTCTCAACTTCAGCCTATTATCTGCTTTGGGGAAAGCAGTCCAGCCGGGAATATAATCAGTAACATTAACATAAAGCAATTCAAGCTCTTTTAATTGCATTATATTAAACAAATTAGATCACTCAACCAAGTGCAAAGTGCTTTCTTGTATGATATTAATTACTAAAAAAGGAACTGTGACAAAAGTTAAGGATGATAAATAATGTCAGAGCTGAGATTTTGGTGCTTGGCTGTCTCTTATTTATCCTCATTAAGACTTCCATCTAGGCATTGGGGCTTTAATGTGGAACATTAATATTCATATATGCTAAGTGTTTACAGTCACTCTCTGAAGAGGCATGACACATTTAGACCTGTCTCATCTTTTGCAGATAAGGCTCTCCTCTCCATGGTGATGGAGGGCACTTAGTTTTGACCCACAGTGTAAGAGTTTAGGTTGTGGTGAATGGGTTGAAAGACTCTGACTCCACTTGTACCTTCCCGCAGAGGAGAAGCATCTCCTCATCAGCCTCATGTTCGGTACTTTAATGATGCTCATGTAGAGGCATGTATAAACACTCCATGTCTGTCAAATAACATCTCTAAAAAAAATTTCAGAAGGAAAAACACTTTTAAGCTTTGGAGTAATTTTTGAAATGATTTATTATGTTTTTGTTTTGTTTTTTTAAAGTTTGTATCACCATACCTAGGTGTACTCATAATTTATATGCAGACGACTGGACTACGGTGTAGCTCGAGGGCACTTAATTAAAATTAATCAAATGTATCACCTACAGAGCAGCCTGTCTGGATTGGTGCTGGTAAATAGTGATGATGGTAGCAGCAGGTCAAAAAGAGGGCAGCTAAAGATGTCACCTTTACAGCATGTTGAATTTACAGCTATGAGTACATCAAGGTGACTTTGAATTTATGTATTTAAATCACCTTAAACATCCCACTTGAACTGATTTTACATCGGTTACAGCACTAACTATTCCATCAGTTCACGTCTATATTTGTATGAAGCTGGAATTACTGCCACTGAATCTTAAGTTGACTTCGGCCATATCTGGTGTAGCAGCTAGAAGATTAAAAGATTGATTTTTTTTTTTAAATGAACTTTATATGCTGTAAAAAAAACACCACTTTAAATGATAAAATGTATTCATCCTAAAACAAATTTGTATATTGAATCCGTCATTAGTATGAGGAAAGGGCATTTTTTTTAATAAGAAAACAAAGATGGCTGGATGGATGGATGGATGGATGGATGAATTATGCTTTTCCTGGTGGCTTTATTAAGTGCACCTGTGCAACTGCTCATTAACACAAGTATCTAATCAGCCAACTACATGGCAGCATGTATTTAGGCACGTAGACATAGTCAAGATGACCAGCATAAAAATGGAATGAAAGGTGATTGTGCCATGGTTGTTGGTGCCAGACAGGCTGGTTTCAATATATCAGAAACTTGGGATTTTCCCACACAACCATCTCAAGGGTTTACAGAGAATGGTCTGAAAAAGAGAAAATGAGTGAGTAGCAGTTCTCTGGGTCAGAGGAGAATGGACAGGATGTTTCGAGCTGATAGGAAGGGAACAGTAACATCGCTGAATGCACAGCATGTTGAACTTGGAAGGAGGTGGATAACAGCTGCGGAAGATCACACCAGGTGCCACTCCTATCAGGACGGGAAACTGAGGCTACAATTTGAACAAACTCACCAAAACTGGACAATAGAAGATTGGAGAAATGTTGCCTGGTCTGATGAGTCTTCTGCTGTGACCACCTAAATGCTTCACAGAGTTCAAGTCGCACACACATCTCAACATCAACTGTCTCTTCCTCTTAACAAGAGGAAGAGAATGGCTTGGACCAAGGAACACAAAGAATGGATGTTAGACCAGTGAAAATCTGTCCTTTGGCCTGATGAGTCAAGTCAAGCCAGCAAGTGCTCAGCCCCTCGGGGAACTTCCTCAGACCTATGGCAGATATGGCATAAAAATAAAGTCAGTGTATACTGACTACTCCAAATGGTCCGTTTCAGATGTTTGTTTGTTTTTTTACTTTTGGCTTGGTATGATTGGTATGCTTGAGTAAAAATATGGATGTGAAATGGGCATATTAGTTATACTCTAGTTATGAGTAACCCATGGCCGATCATCAAATACTTGCTATTTAAGTATGAATTATAGGCATGTTGGTTTTAACGTAAGACTGAGAGACTATGGGTCTATTTTTCATTTGTTATGCCATATTCACAAAAGGTTTTATATTTTGAAGCACCCATTTGAGTTTGTAGATGTCTTTAATATTCATTTATTTATTTATTCATTCATTCATTTATTCGTTCATTCCACACCTAACTAAGATAGTGTACTTTTTACTTTTTTAAAGTATTAAGTCCAAGCCAGAATGGGCTCAAATGTGAATGTGAACACATTTTCATTTTATACACTTTACAGGAAGTGAAATGCCAGCCACATCTCGAGGGTTGAGTGCGGTGTACACACAAACACGAGTGCATGGTACTTGGATCAAGGTCGCACTCAAACCACACTGAATTACAAACACTTATTTCTGTCGGTTCCCGTAGCAGCAGAAATCTGTTATGGGGCTAGAAGGTGCTGGCAAGCTAATAGATGACTTCTGTCACCTGCACAGAAGCTCTTTTTGTGAAATTTTAGTTGTTTCTCTCTTTCATTCCCAGCACCTCTTGCAGTGATGCTAGTGGCAGCAGGCTGAACTGTTTTTGCAATGCTGGCCTTTGTCATATGTCACATTCTGACCTTTTCTTTCACACCTTTTTGGTCTTAGAAAAGTAACATGTCTAGACTCAGTCTGTGTGCCGTTGTGTAGCTTTGGATGGTTGTGTGGAAAAGGGCCCTTACACAAGTACATAAGGCACAGGCGACATTGATGAAGGAGATTAATAATTTAGAAACAAGTTTTCAAAATAGAAGATAGTTTTGAATCTTGTCACATTTTCTGATGTAATAAAGATGAGTGTGGAGCCTCAGTTCTGCGTTCCTGTTAGCGGTGAGTGTTTGTTGAGTGGGTACTCAACGAGAGAGGCAAACAGACAACAACCTTGTGCAGCCAGGAGGGCCTTATCTGTCCTCTCTGGGCTAAATTCAAGCTTCAGCTTGAGTACACTGCATTAAGTTCAACTAAATGTTGAATCTGTTGAAAATTGAGTTAAATATACTGGCACACATTAGTATACACTTTGTGGTTTTGTGCTGGGAAATGTCTACTTTCCCATTTATATAAAGCGTTATATCGCTGTTTAATGCTATATTCTAGTAAACCTCTAGTAAACAGTACTGACAGCTAGATCTGCAAACATTGTGCTGGTATTTTAGTATGCCCACAATTATCTACACTAAACTAGTCTTCCCCAACTCTTCCCACAAGGTCAGAAGCAAAGAATTCTCTAAAATATCTTGGTAAGGCCTCAGTTGCACAGGCCTAGAGAGGGCTGTTGACAACTATCTGGCAACCACCAGTCACAATATGTTATTAACCACTTGTAAATGGTAGCCAGAGGTTGCTGCAAACTATGCAACTTATAGGCAACCCCAGCAATCTGCTTGTGAACAAAACAATTACGCTGAGGTTTTTGGTGCAGCACTCTCTTTGCAGCCAACTTCCAGCAACCACTTTGGGAGAAAGAAAATGAGAATTTTTCTCTAGTGACCGGAGGTTGCTAAGGAGTTGCCAACCAGTCTCTAGGCCCATGTGACTGAGGCCTAAGCTGAAGTAAAGAAGATTTCCTTCACTAGAACTTAGGGGCAGCGGCCAATCCAAGAAATTAGCATGAATTAATTCATTGGTTAATATTTCTGTCCATATAATGTGTATCAGCTTGGTCTTAAACTTCTGCATTACCATGAGTCCTTGCACTCACTGAAAAAAAAATGTTATACCTTTTAAATACATACACTAGCTTGCTCTTTTCCTCCAGTGGCATCAGCATTTGAAGAATTCAGCTGTATTCACAAAGAATGGTACATTACAGCTCAAAATGTTTTGTAAATTTATGTTCACTAATGAAAGTTGCTTTTATATTTTTTCTAGTGAACTTTACAAGTGTTTGATCCCCCTCATTTCTCCTCTCACGTTTCCTACAGTGTATTCATAATAATAAATTTGGTTTCCCATTGTATCTATCAAGAACATCACTAACAAAGGCTTATTTTTTATTGTTAAGAAAATATCACAGCAGGAATGAAGGTGATTAATTTTTGTTAAGAAGAAAAAAAGTCACCTTCCAAAGGAAATTCCTACAAATGCAATTTTTGCCTTACTGTAATATTTGGAAGTAACACACTTCTCCTCACAATGTTGGTTTTCCTGTTAACAAAATTTGAATTAATAGTTTGAAATAATTAAATGTATATTTTGCTGTTTCTGTAAAAAACAAACAAAAAAAAACAAATAATGTAATTTTCTTGTTTTCTGAAAGACACAGTGGAAGTTTCCTCTGCCCTCCATCCTCAGTTAAATTCTTGATCTATTTTTATTTCTTTTTTTTTACACTGTGTGCCTTCACTTTCTTTAATGCCTCAGAATGAGATGAAAGCCCAGTGCAATTAGGCTTCTTATCGTTTTAATTAAGAAAGCCATTCGGCCATATCTGCCTCAGACGCCATAACACATAATGGCGGAGAGTCTCTGATGCCTGAAGTAGTGATTGTGCGCGCGTGTGTGTATGCATGTGTTCTGTGAGTACATACAGTATGCTTGTGTGTATATTTGTGTGTGTAAATGTACGTCCTAGTAACATAGTTCCCAACCATCTCTCTCCCGCCCTTCTTTCCTCTTTTATCAGTCTGTGTTCTCCAATCACTATTCCCACTTGTGCGTCTCTCCAAACATGCTGTTCTATCCCTCGTTACTTCCTTCTCCTCAAAGAGACAAGGTCAAAGAGTCCTATATAAGTACTTCAAACTCAATTCAACTATGTTGTCTGAGTGTTTCTTTTCAACCCTTTTGTCAGAGTTTGCTCTATTAATGCTGTTTCTCTTCCTTGACACGACAGCTTGATATACTGATTTTATTGTGTTTGTTTTTATCTGTTTCAATTTGCACATGTACACACAAGACACACAAACAGCTTATCAGTGTGCATGTAAACTGCTCGTTTCCACATATCTATTTGCATAAAATGCGAGAGCTACATGGTTGTAACCAAATTATATACCTGCACTTTTTTTCTTCTTTTTCCCCTCATGTTAAAGAGGGGAAACTGTAACTACTCTGAGAGTGGTGTTAACACCCAACCATCTCCTTCGCACCCCCCATCTACTTTCTCCCCCTCTCCCTCTGTCCTCCCTCTCCTCCCTCCTGTTACCCTGGCCTATCAGTGCGGAGCAGTGGTCTGTGAAGAAATTCCCAATATCTAAATTTACACACTGTATCAATCTTGTTTAATAGACTGGAAAGCTTATAGCCGCCGTGGCAAGCCGGCAGAGAGGGCAGTGGTGATAAATTGTCGGTGTGCAGGCGACAGCCGCCCGTGATGTATAATGAAATATTTATGATTTATCCCAGCTAATAAACTGAAATGAAGTGCATGATGTATGGGAACAGATGGGCCCTCTATTGATGCTGAGGTGGAGAGGCAAGGGGGTGGGGGGGTGGGGGGAAGAGGAGACAGGAAGAGAGGTGGAGAGAAGGAAACAGGAGATGTGATGAGAGATGCTTGAGAGGTAGTTAGGAAAAAAAATGAAGCATAAAAATAGAATTGAAAACATAGTTTGTTTGTGTTTGTCTGGCACTGAAGCTGGAGAAGTTGAAAACATGGACGTATAGGTGAGACAGATGGAGGGATATGAGGTTAGAGTATGGAACAAATGAGACTAAATGATGGAATAGAGGACAGGTGGAAGATGGCA
Organism: Andinoacara biseriatus; assembly: GCA_015108635.1. Classification (NCBI taxonomy): domain Eukaryota; kingdom Metazoa; phylum Chordata; class Actinopteri; order Cichliformes; family Cichlidae; genus Andinoacara; species Andinoacara biseriatus. The sequence continues at coordinate 6,773 of VUQJ01008191.1, read as the reverse complement.
GTAAAAACAGACCACCATCAAAATGTAATCCCTCTCCTACAATGCTTCATGTTGATTCCAGGTGAGGCAGGTGCAGTTGTTTTCTTTTACTGACTCCATATTTTTCAGGCGTGGAGTCTGCAAACACGTGCAGCTTTGCTTTAAATGTTCCTAACAGTGCAGTGCTCTGGATTTTTGAAATACTGAGGTGTGCTGTGAAAAGCTTACTAGTGCAATCACGTCCCTTGGAATTGTTCAGCATTTGGGGAAAAACAGTTTTTCACTTTTTTATTGAGAGTTTAACTGCTGACACTGTCTAATCAGTATGAAGATACAGCCAACAACCAGTTAGTTTAACAAGTTAGTTTAAAAATAAGGTTTTCAGGGTGTACAAGTGTTAACAATAACTTTGATTTAAAAAAAAAAAAAGAATACCAATATTGTGAGAATAATACACATGTAATAACATCATATTATATGTCATTTAGCAAAGTTATCTGGTGGTATGGCACCTTAAGGATGGATTTATACTAACTTACAGATACTGTGGACACTAATAGCCTGTTGTCCTTTTTGTCAAGTTTCGGGTGCAGAGTCTACCTGAAGGGCACATATATAGTTGTTATATCTCAGGACTCCAGTGGTTGCCAGGGGTTGACCAGCCACTCTCTAGCCCTGTGTGACTGGGACCTTAAACACATGATAAGTTAAAGATTTTAATGGCTATCACAATAATATCCTTGTTGGCCATAATCTGAGCTCATTACAATCTTAGTTCAAAGTACCAAAATCTGTCTACAAGCAGCTCTAAAGCTCACTAATTGAGTTGCAACAACTTTTTTTGCTTGAACAAAAAGCCAAGAGTAAAATCAAGAGGCTGCATTTTTACCTTTACTGAGAGGACTGCTTCTTGGCAGAAAGCAGTAATTTCCTGGAGTTTCTGTTTGCCTAGCAACTTTACAGTGACAATTTTTATACCCATATTGAGCCAGAAGGTGACAAATTACCCTGTTTTCTTTTGACGCAGGCAAATGGAAAAACTCATTTAAAAGAACAAACCAGAATTAGGATTTTAAAAATGTAATTTGCTGAACCAAAACAGCAGAAATACTTTTACTTAATTATGAGATATATATGAGCAGTGTGGAAGTCAGTGATAGGTTCAGATCATTTTATTAAAACAAGGAACAAACGCACAACTCAAATACTTGCAAGGGAAGAAACTCGTTCTCTGAGTCAGCAGAAACAAAGAGGAGGAGGTCTTCCTTGAACAGCTGCCTGATCACAGCTTTTATACCAACATACATACAATGGAAGTCACATGCCTGGTGTTTCCGCCCAGTTACAACTTTAAGCAGTACTTTTCCAGTGTACCCTATGTGAGTTCACACAACCTAGATGTCTGCGCTTCCATTTACATATATGTGTGAGGTGTGAGGAGGTGTCCTTTGTTTTAGGAATTTCTGTGTGTGTGTGTGTGTGTGTGTCTGTGGGGGATGTGAACTGGACTAAAACTATAAGTTCATGTAATACTTCCAACATCAGTAGTATGTTTAATGGAGGGTTGAGTGTAAATATGGCTCTTTGTGTCTTGTATTAAAGAGCAACTCAAACGGGCACACGAGAGATGGCCCTAAAAGAGGCAAGGAACACAAGGAGAGCAAAAGAAATGGCCCAGATGGCAGTCCTTTATGCACTTTGAACTCTGCTCACCTCAGATGTTGCTGGTTTGTGCAAACAAGCCTCACAAGTCCACCTACCAAGTACTAGGAAGGTAAAAACAGAGCTGAGCAAGAAAAGGATTAGAAAACTGGAAAGGTTGTCACAAGAAGCATGTGAAAAAAACATCAGATTTGGATTCTTTGTTCTCTAACATCACAGCTGGCTTTAAGGCTGAAAGGTTCACTGTGCATATTTGAATTGCCGCTGACCTTAATCACAGTGTCTCACACACTCACTCACAAGTTCATTCTCTCTTTCACCTCCCAGTACTGCAAAAGGACATCTTCCTGATCCTTATTTTCTAGCATCCTCTCCTTCCCTCCTCTGTCCATTTTTCTCTCCCCCATCTCTCCCCACTCATCCATACTGACCCATTTCCTCAGCTCGTCATCCCCGGGAGCAGCTGCGCCCCTCATCCCACATACTGTACTCACCTTCCCCCACACCTGTCCCCCAGAAACTTATGTGTGAGTGTGTGTGGGTCTGTGGAGGATGTATGTCTGGAGGATGGGGCAACCTAAACACTCATCCATCCACTGCACTCTGACTTTGTGTCTCAAACACACATGCTTGCTTACACACACAATCAAGTTTATGTAGAATCCCAGGTTTTTTGGGGTTTTTTTAGCCATTTTCCGTGCAGTAGACAGTGTGAGGGCAGCATGATAATAAGCTGATGATTACATATATATATTTAATGCAAGTTAGACTAAATACATTTTTTTTTTTGCATATGATCATTTTAGAAATGATGTTCCAGAAAAATATGACTGGATTTTTCCTCGTATTTTCCCTTCCCACACACTGCCCTTCTTGTATTTGTGTTCTAGGAGACACAGCAGTGTATAAAGATGGCGTATATTGGATCATGGGTCGCACCAGTGTTGACGTCATCAAGAGTGGTGGCTACAAGATCAGTGCACTCGAAGTGGAGCGTCACCTTCTGGCTCATCCAGACATCATGGGTAAGAGTACCTGGTAGACTTTTTAAGTACTATGAGTTTCATTCATAATATAGCACTCAGCATGTGGACAACATTAGGTCAACGCTTTAAGACATGTAAAGGACACTGATCTTCAGTAGTTTTAATATCATGTAAATAAAGCCGAGAGTCAGCATCTTAACCATCATGTCACTCTTGATTTCCAGCAGCCGCATGCTGAAGATAACTCATCAAAAAATGGCTCGATGTCTTTTCACTGAATTGCAAGACAAAAGAAAAGACTTGTCTGATTTTTATCATATTTAATCTTGTAGATGTCTCTGTGATTGGGGCCCCGGATGCCACATGGGGTCAAAAAGTCACCGCTGTGGTGCAGCTGAAGAAGGGGAAGAGTATGACTTTGCCAGAATTGAAGACCTGGGCGAGGTACTGTAACTTTCAGCTAAATAATCTTTACTTTGTGTGCTGTTTTTGTTAGGTTTTTTTAATGAATTTTGTCTCTTGTTATGTGTATACCAACCAGTGGCTCAATAGTGTAGTGGTTTACAGTGAAAGATCCTTGATTTGATCCTGGAAGGAGAAACAGATCCCTTTGGGGTTGCGTAATCGTGCAATAGGGCTAACCATCACGCCACCAAGCTGCCCAAAATAAAAAATATAGCAGTGAAATGCAGCACTGCTGCAGAAAGGACAAAAGATTAATGCTGCAGAAAATTGTTAATCTGATTTAGTGCGCAGCGCAGTGAAATAAACATTTTAATTCAAGTTAATTATTTTATCACTGAGTGTGCTCTCGGTGCTGCTGTTTATTTCTAAGGTGACGGCTGCATGTTAGAGCTGTGAAACTTTCAACTGGATACATTTAAACATTAAGTGTTATTGTCTCACAGCCTAATAAAGGAGAAGTGGAAATCACTTTAATCAGCAGATCCAAGTGAAATTAATTTTTTTGATTGAACGAGTATTTGTGGTGTGTGTTCTATATTCTGCGTTCTCGCAGCTGCAATTCCAGCAGTGCAATACAGACTAAGCAGCAGGTTAGAAGAACGCATAGAAACATTTATAAATTTTCTGGATAATACACATTCCTGTGCCAGTGTGAGGCACTTCATTCAGTGGTTTTAGTAGTAAGGTACATCTTAACTTTGTGCACATATAAATTGTGCACATATATTCCCCCAGCAGAATTTCTGTTGTGCTTAAAACATGTTGTAAATAAAAGAATCAGTGAAAACGTGGCGCTTCCAGGCAATTTTAAACCAAAACTCTGAACATAACCTCCTCCCAACCAAGTTATGTGTTATAGCATAAGTTACCATAGTGATTTAGCCAGGTAAAACGAGAGACACTTTTGTGACACAGAAACTTTTGATTTAAAGCTCGATATAGCCCGCTATGCCATTCATTTCAATTTGTAGTACAGGCCTCTGCACTTTTTATTGCCTAAGGCTATGTTGATATTGACATCAACACTGCATGAAAATGCCTCTACTTTTGCACCAGTGCACCAGATTAACACCTGCACATCCAGGTAGAAGCAGACTTGACTGTTTCATGGACATTGCACTGTGAATATTGTAATTGTACAGTTGACTTTGCACTTGTCAAGGCTGGGGTATTCAGAGTGATTCTTTTTTTGTTTGTTTGTTTGTTTTTCTTACAGCATTTTAAATCACTGGGAAATGTTTTGGTGTCTAGTAGAGCAAAAAAAAAAATTATGTTCTGTTATATTTATATATAGCACCAGTTCATAATAATGGTTCAGTCTCAAGGTGCTTATATTGTAACTTAAAGGCACGGTAATATTACAGAGAGAACCCCAAATACATATAAAAAAAGAAAAAACTAAAAGAAAAACATGGCTATATTGCTTTAAACTGGTGTTTCCTTACTTTCAGGTACTTTAAACAGCACAGCCTTTATTTATTTTTTTCAGCATAGTGTTGTTTTGGACAAAACAGAGATGTAACACCACTAACCACTGGACCACCTGCCACCTTTGAAAGTGCTTTGCAGCCCAAGGGGACTCCAAGCTCATACCACCAGTGGAGACTGTGACCTGAATAACTTACAACTAATCCATCATCCTGAATCCACAAAAACAAACCCCCCCAAAAAAGAATCATATCCTATTACTTTTAAAGAACCCTGTTTTTATTAAATCTTATTAAGCTGATTCAAAAGGACAGTCGTCACAGTTCTTTGCCGGTTCTCCTCAGTGTTGTGGAAACTAGTTTGAAGCCAAGGTTTCACAAATAACCTATTACTTCATTCTAGAAGTAGTTGAACTAAAGTAAAACTACCCAATGAAGTAACCTAGTTTCATGAAGCTGCTTTGAAGAAGTCATTCAAATAGCAAAATTATATAAAATCTAAAACAAGAAAGTCACATTGTGGCAAGAAAATCCTTCTAATTGTGCATCTTCGGTGGAGGTGTTCAATGTCATGCTTTTGTGTGGCCATGGTGATTTGAGATACAGGATCTTTCTGCATGATGACTTTGTTACTGTGTGAACACAAGCAGTGCTGGTGAGTTAATTGCTATGTCTTTGCAGTAGATGAGCAAACAGTGGGTGGGGCTTATAAAAGGGACAATTACAGTAGAAAATCAATGGTAAAATTTAAAAATCCTCCCTTTAAATGCACAAAAAGGCAAAAAAGTAATTAAACTACATTGTAAATAGGATTATGCCTGAACTCCAAGAAAGCTCCTTAAAACAGTCATTGTAAAAAGAAAGTAAACCCTCCTGATTTCTAAGGTTTTACATATCAGGACATAATAAAAACTAATCTGGCAGGTACAACCTCAGATTAGCTATAACATGACATATTACACCTTGTCCTTATTTGTTTAAAAGTACACCCTTACTGTTTTCACTGGAATTAAGAGGGTAGGTAGCAGCCAAGTGCTGCTAATTAAATGCAATTATTAACCTCACGTCAGCAAGACTAACCACCTCTATAAAAGCTGAAGTTTTGGCAGTTTGCTGGTGTGGAGCATACAGTGCCACAATTTTCCCTCGAGTGGACGTCCCAGCTAATTCACCGCAACGTCAGACCCTGCAATGCTCAGTGAAGCTGCAGAAAAAGAAAAAAAAAGCTACATCTCTGCTACAGGTCTCAGTTAGCATGTTAAATGTTATAAAGTTTATGATAACACAATTAGAAAAAGACTGAACAAGTATGGCACTGAGCCAGCCATGAACTCATCTGTATACCAAAGTGTACTTGCAACAGCACAGTGATCCCACGCAAAGCAGCAAATCTACAAACAGAATGGCTGAAAATGAAAATAATCAATGTGCTGCAATGGTCCAGTCAAAGTCCAAACCTCAGCTTGATTGAAATGCTGTGGTGGGAATTAAGAGAGAGCTGTACATAAACAAATGCCCGCAAACCTCAATGAACAATGTTGTAAAGAAGAGAGAGCCAGAATTCCTGATAAAGTCCTACGGAAAGACACTGCTTCAAGTTATTGCTGCCAAAGGTGGTTTTACAAGCTACTGAATCATGGGTGTACTTCATGTTTGTTAAATAAATAATGACATGGTGTAATATGTCACATGTTGTTCAGCTGATATTGTAGTTACCTAATTTCAAGACCTGGTAAGGACTAGATAATTTGTTATTATCTTTTGATATGAAAAACCTTCGATTTGAAAGAGGGTGTACTTTCTTTTTAGCGTGACTGTAGTTAAACTACTAGTTTAATTACATGTAGTTTATTTGACCTCTTGTAACCAAATGGAGGCTCCTAATTCTGACTCTCCAGCTCTCCGAGCAGTTCAGCACACATATCCCCAGAGACTGGCCTTGAAGTCCCCAGATCAATAGCAAAGGATGTAAGAGAAAGAGAGGCCAGAGATGGACTAATGAGGGAGATGAAAAAGAAGATGTGGCGGAAACAAACAAATGATTGTTACAGAGGACTTTGTCCTGCTAGCTAACAGTTTGTGTTTTCACCTCCCTTCCTAAATGTCAGCAGAGTTTATTCTGTCTGCTGGATACAGTTTCTGGTGACATTCACCCTCCACAATGCAGTGACACAAACAGTCCTTTTTTTTTTTTTATCTCCTCCAGTCTGTTTTCATAAAGTCTGCTCTCACTCTCTTTTATACCCTTTTCTTC
>VUQJ01008190.1:8421-22109 GCA_015108635.1 Andinoacara biseriatus | reverse complement strand
GCTTTGTGGCACAAGTGGTCTCTCCAATTGGCACAATCACCTTATGTGTCCTGTGAGTCTTCAAGCAAATATATTACAATAACAAAAAAGCTGTGGATATTTACCAGTGTTACATGTCAGTCAGAAAGGTGTAAATACCTGTAAATACAGGAAGGTGTTACCCATTTTTAAATATAGGAAACTGGTTAGTTTGACTGGGTTTAAACAATGCGATTGGAAGTAGAAATGTGTGACTAGATTAGGACTTCTACAGACACAGTGAGGTTTCTAAATAATCCTGCAGTGATTTATTGATAGGAAAAAGATCAAAAGGAAGTCTGCTATTGTCTCGTTGTCCTCATCTTTGTCCTCCATAAATGGGCAGCAGGCACAGATGTCCGCGCGGGATTTCCCTCTACTTGTCGTGCCTTTCATGGACAGACTGTTGTCAATGGGGCAGTGGGCTACCAAATATGGAGAAGGGATCGCACTATTTGGCCCCCTCACACGGACACTGTCAGTATAAATTGGCGGGGCATGACATTTCAGCACCCCTGGTTTACACACTCAAGAGTCGGCCTCTGGTGCTAATCTGGTGAGTACCCATACGGGTGATTGAACAGGAGTGAAAATGACAAATAATGGATTAATTACAAGAGGATGCGTTCAGGAATTTAACACGAACGACAGCGACTTCCGTCTTTTACTCACAAACATCATTATCCGAGTTAAACTGATCATCTCATCACAACCGCCCAGAGGATCATCAGTTTCTTTTGTGGATTACTAGTAAAACAAAATACTAACGACGGTATTAAGGTACAAAGCGCTAATGTTAGTGACTAAAATATCAGAATAGGCACCACACTAAAATATTTAGTTTATTCTATAATATATTACATAAAACTAATTCATCATTGTCCATGTCTAACCACCATTTTCTGACTTTAGTGTCCAAAACCGGCCTTGTGTTTGTTGTTTGCTCTCGACCTATAGAGAGAGGGCAACCTCTTTAATCATTCGGTCCAAACGAACAGCAAAATTGGCCTTGGAACTAACTGTGCACGTGCGCGCACCCGCCTGTGTGTTTTAGAGCTGCCGTCATGTGCGACGACGAGGAGACTACAGCCCTGGTGTGTGATAACGGCTCTGGCCTGGTGAAGGCTGGATTCGCTGGGGATGACGCACCACGCGCAGTGTTCCCTTCCATCGTTGGTCGCCCACGTCACCAGGTAAATTAAATTAAACTATTCATAAACACAGCAGTGGTACTGTAGAGACGACTATGTATGATTTATACCTAATCAAAAATAATTTATGGCTTTGCAAGGCCCAGCAAACCTGTGCGTAATTGCGCACGCATCTCCAGTTTATTCTGGAGGAAACCGACCAGCCATGTTTTGTTGTGCTCAGCAACAGCTCCCTCACATCACCGATTCCTGGTGTTTTCAGGGCGTCATGGTTGGTATGGGCCAGAAGGACTCCTACGTCGGAGACGAGGCCCAGAGCAAAAGAGGTATTCTGACACTAAAGTACCCCATCGAGCACGGCATAATCACCAACTGGGACGACATGGAGAAAATCTGGCACCACAGCTTTTACAACGAGCTACGCGTGGCCCCAGAGGAGCACCCCACTCTACTGACAGAGGCCCCCCTCAACCCAAAGGCCAACAGAGAGAAGATGACACAGATCATGTTCGAAACTTTCAATGTCCCCGCAATGTATGTGGCCATCCAGGCAGTGCTGTCCTTGTACGCTTCTGGACGTACCACGGGTACGGCACAGTCGTCTGGCATGTGCTGTACAGTATTTCAGTGGATTATGAAAAGACACTAAATTTTACATTAAATATAAAACATACTGGTTGTTGGCTCTAGGTATTGTCCTCGACTCCGGTGACGGTGTGACCCACAACGTCCCTATCTATGAAGGGTATGCTCTCCCCCACGCCATCATGCGCCTGGACTTGGCCGGTCGTGACCTCACAGATTACCTCATGAAAATCCTGACCGAGCGTGGTTATTCTTTTGTCACAACCGGTGAGTGTAAACTGTCAGTCTCAGGCTTCTGAAAAACTAGTGAGGCTAGTGCAATAAAAAATATAATTATTTTACCACCTGAGTCAGTCCTAAGTCAAGAAATAAAATAACTTCTCTAACTACAACACCCTTGTCTGACCTCCATTAGCTGAACGCGAGATAGTTCGTGACATCAAGGAGAAGCTGTGCTACGTCGCTCTGGACTTTGAAAATGAGATGGCCACCGCCGCCTCTTCCTCTTCTCTAGAGAAGAGCTACGAGTTGCCCGACGGCCAGGTCATCACCATCGGCAATGAGCGTTTCCGCTGCCCAGAGACCCTCTTCCAGCCCTCATTCATTGGTGCGTAAAAGCTAACACAACATTCAAGCACTACTTTAGTTGCGGTGACACTGCTGAAATGTCGCACCGAATAAACTGTAAGTCTTTGTAAAATTCGCTAACATATAGATGAATGTTCACTGTAGTGTACGGAATGTTAAACTCGCACCGATCTACTCAAATTTGAGCTGAAACCTGTGAGCAGGATAGTTTACAATATTAATTTGAGCTAGTCATTGGCTATATAGAGACATCCTGGGTTTCTCAATGAACCAGCAGGAGTAGGTGTCAGTGTAAGAATCTTTAAACGGATATTGCAGAAAGTTTTTAGTATAGGGTCTGTAAATTTTTGTGCTTGCTTATAAACTTATAACTTAAGCCTATTCTTAGAATACTACCACAACAAAGAATCTTTGAATCCTTGAAACGTAAATGAATTGTTTTCTAAACACATACATGTATATTTCTCGTATTAGTGACTAATTATGGTGGCCAACTCGAAGTTCCAGTTTATCTACCCTAGGTTTACCACTTCATTACCGTTAAATACATATCAGTTGTCTAAAGCAGGGGATTCCAGTTCACATTTGCGCCACCGAAGGCGCAGCTGTTGGCGGAGCTGTCCATTTCAGCACCTGTTGTGGCAGCTGACTGCGCTGTCAGATGCGTTCTTTACTGCAGGAGGCAAAACTCACTCACTTGTCCTATGTGTTTGCAAAGGAATGGAATCCGCTGGCATTCACGAAACCACGTACAACAGCATCATGAAATGCGACATTGACATCCGTAAAGACCTGTACGCTAACAACGTTATGTCAGGCGGCACCACCATGTATCCGGGTATCGCTGACCGCATGCAAAAGGAAATCACCGCTCTCGCCCCAAGCACCATGAAGATTAAGGTAACTTGACACACTGTTGAATAACACATTGAGAAGTCTATTGGAAGATTCCCAAGTTGACAAATGCGTTTGTGTTTAGATTATCGCCCCCCCTGAGAGGAAATACTCTGTGTGGATCGGCGGCTCCATCCTCGCCTCTCTTTCCACCTTCCAGCAGATGTGGATCAGCAAACAGGAGTACGATGAGGCTGGACCCTCCATTGTCCACAGGAAGTGCTTCTAAGAGTCCAGATGCCCCCCTCCTCATTGCACTCACCCTTTATTACCTCTTCCAGTCTATGTCAAAACAACCGAAATGATGACTAAAAGCAGCAATTCATGTATTGCTGTTAAATTCTTTGTTTACACAAGTACAATTTTTTGTGAACATGTATACGTTTATAAATAAACAATCAGCCTACAGAGCCTCTTTCTTTCTTTCTTTCTTTCTTTCTTTCTTTCTTTCTTCACGTGATGGACGACTAAAGGTTATTAAAGATTTGAATTAGAAAAGGTTATAGTGGGCGGAGAGGACAAGCAATCTTATGAGAAATTAACCCCGCAAAGTTTCATTTAGTCCCTGGTTAAGAATTGTAGATATATTAGCCAAGTTGTGGGGACATGCCGTGTTAAAAAAAACAGCAATAAAATAATTATAAAGTAATGATTTAGTAAGAGGTCTGTGTAATAAAGCTCTCTATTTGGGGGTAAATTTATAACTCTGCCTAAACATGTATAATAACATGTAATTAACAATAGTCTAATATTAGCATGAGCACACCGTACCATAGGTTGAAATTTCTGAGCAATATACAGGGCGGGGTCACACATTTTGCTTCTATTTTTAAACTTCCACACAGACAGAGAGAGGCAGACAGACAGGCAGGCTGCCTTGTAAAGCGATTAGCAACTCGGATGGTACTTTCATTCTGTCACTGTATCCAGAGCGTCATCTTTGCCCGAGGTGGAAACAACAGCTACCAACCGGGCCAGCAGCCTGCGACATGGGGAGGATTCCTTAGGGCATGCAAGGCTGCCTGCTCCAGGAAAGAAATACTGGCTCCACTTAGCCTATAAAGTTGGCGCTAGAACCGTAGATAAAACTATAGGTTTTTAAAATAATAATAATAATAATAATAATGCAATGTGAAGCAAGCTACACGTCGCCTGTCTGTAAATGTGTGCACATCTATGTACCTATTAAGTCAAAAGCACAGAGAAGTCCCCTTGACCTTCTTCTAAGAACACGGTGCAACCACTGGCACTGTCCAGGAAAGATAGATTTTTTATGTGGTGCACGTGTAGTTCTGTAGTTCCGTTTGTTAAGTAACAATACAATGTAGGGGTTGTTTCCCGTGAGAAAAAACCCACGCAAAATCCATAAATCCAAGATTCTAGCACTCTGGTCACACCAGTCTACAGAAGAGTCCACTGAATGGTGCAGATCATGTCCCAAACTAAATCACAGGAAATCAGAAACCCTGATACTTCTGGCTGCGCTCCACCGACCTGTCTGCACGTACGTGACGCATGGAAGGGGGGGAGACTACTTAAAGGCGGATTAACGCTGGCAAGACATTAAATCCAACCTCCCTCCATCCAGACGCAGCGCGCAGCCCATCAAACTGATCTGAAGATCGAAAATAGGAGGGCTTATAGTAATCAGCCCTTCAGACTCTCATGACAAGGAAAAGTGTGGCAACGTGGTGGGAGCGCTCGGCACACACAGCAGGACTGGCGCTGTGCGCTCAGCGCATAACCAACCAGATAGCGCGCAGAGAGAAAGAGAGAGACGAGAACGGTAGCTGCATCCCGTGACGGATGCATTTTCTAGCTAAAATCGGACGTTGTGGAGACTGACAACAGCAATAGGCAGAGGGAAGCTGGACGGGAGATAAAGCGCTTTTTTGGAGGGATTTGAACACAGTGCCGTTGCGCCCTCGTCTCCTCCGGATGCTCAGAAATGGGGGAATGGACTATACTAGAGAGGCTCCTGGAGGCTGCTGTCCAGCAGCACTCTACTATGATAGGAAGGTAAGATGACCAACAAAAACCAAGATCAACCGAAGAAACGCAGCAGCCTCCAGGATCGTCTTTAGCATGGTTCCCAGTCCCCCGTTTCTGTCTTGTGCCTCCAGGATCTCCTGTAGCATGGTGCCCAGTCTTCGTGTCTGTGTTGTGGATTTTTCTGTCTTGTTTCACAGATTACCTTTTTCGTCGTCGTCCTCCTCCTCCTCCTAAACGAGACGGCTAAGTAAATCAGTTAACAGCTGTCTCTTCAGAACCTGGGATGGTGCTGCGAAGTTAAAAGCCTAAACTAAAATTCACGTGTCGTTTCATGTATTCATTCATCCATTTATTCATTTGATGTTTGGTGGTGAGTTTGAGTGGTGGTTGTGCACTCACGGGTGGCAGACAAAGATTGAGCGAGAGTCGGCGTTATCACCTTCCTCCATTAACAAAGCACACACAGGTACAGTCACAGCAGCAACACCGATTCCTACATGTCATTCCCATTCAATCATAAAACACACTCTGTATATAGAGACCGACATACCCATAAAAGAAGCACGTTGTTAGAAACACATGACACGTCAAAGAGCGTCCTGTTTCAGCACTGGACAGCTCCCTACATCAACACGCCAGATTTAGACTCTAAGCGCATCAGCCACCGAGGCAGCGCACAACTGAACCACATTTACAGTAACCGTACATATTTACACGTATTTTCACATTGTTGTTTGCTTGCTTTTTAGGATCCTACTAACAGTGGTGGTCATCTTCCGGATTCTAATCGTAGCGATAGTTGGAGAGACTGTCTATGATGACGAACAGACCATGTTTGTTTGTAACACCTTACAACCGGGTTGCAACCAGGCATGCTACGACAAGGCATTTCCCATTTCACACATTAGATATTGGGTTTTTCAAATCATCATGGTGTGCACTCCGAGTCTTTGTTTTATCACATACTCGGTGCATCAGTCAGCCAAGCAGAAGGAGCGGCGCTACTCAACAGTCTATCTGACACTAGATAAGGATCAAGATTCGCTGAAACGAGACGAGAGCAAAAAGATAAAGAACACCATTGTTAATGGAGTACTTCAGAACACAGAGAACTCCACCAAAGAAGCCGAGCCAGACTGTTTAGAAGTCAAAGAGATCCCTAATTCGGCCATGAGAACTACAAAGTCCAAAATGAGGAGACAAGAGGGCATCTCCAGGTTTTACATCATCCAGGTGGTTTTCAGAAACGCGCTGGAAATAGGCTTTTTGGTGGGTCAGTATTTCTTGTATGGATTCAACGTCCCCTCGGTGTATGAATGTGATCGCTACCCCTGCATAAAAGACGTCGAGTGCTACGTCTCCAGACCCACGGAGAAGACAGTGTTCCTGGTCTTCATGTTTGCGGTCAGTGGGTTTTGTGTGGTGTTGAACCTGGCTGAACTCAATCATTTGGGCTGGCGGAAAATCAAAACGGCCGTGCGAGGTGTGCAGGCTCGGCGAAAGTCCATTTATGAAATCCGAAATAAGGACTTGCCGAGGATGAGTGTGCCTAATTTTGGCCGCACTCAGTCCAGTGACTCAGCTTACGTGTAACACACGTGGAAGAAAACATGTAAAAAACCATGATGGACATGATGGACAGATCCGCACGCCGAATTCGTGTCATGACTTAAAGAGTGGGCAATTTTTTTTATTATTATTATTTGTTGGTCTTTGACAGACTTCATGGCAAGCGTGGATTACACGTTTGTTTACTTATTTATTCTTGCACTGATGCAACTTTTTAGTAACGTTTATACTCTGTAGGATGGTAAACGGAGACCATGTTAACGTGTTCACAAATTTACTCTGGGGCTGTTCTGCTGTACTTGAAGAGAGTAAATGCAAAAATAATTGCACTAAGAGGTGAACACTTGAGAGCCTGACCTTATCCATATGTGCTACTGACCTGACGGTGTTTTTAAGACATTTTCTTTCCACCTGTTTTGTTTTTGGCACCAACCTAATTAAATGGCACCATACAAAACAAAAATCTACCACCCAGATTTATATATAAATATAGATATATAAATCCTTACTGACTATGGCTCAGCGTAGATAAAACACATCAGCTTAATTCATGTTTTTTTTTTTGTTGCCTGTGTTGCACCACTGACCTTAACATATGTATCCATTCCACTGCTTAATAGCTAACTTGCAAAACAGTATCTGGTGAATTTGCTGCAAACGCTAACGTCTGTGATTTCCTTAATTTATGACACACCAAAGCGCCCACTGCTTTTATTTGTGAAGTGTTTTCTTGCTTTTGTGTAATCAAGTGCCATACTTGTATATAGACATAATATATATATATATATGTATACATATGAATATATAAATATATAATAATCATCATGAACGCTGATTCCCTGCTTGGATTATGCTGAATACCGCCTAATTTCTTATTTGCTTTAAATGTATTTGTTGTGATTTAAAAGAAAAAAGATATAAAGTTTTATCTGTTTTATTTTGCAAATGACTGGAAGAAGAAATGAAGTGCTACTCTTTTTTATATACAAGAAAGAAATGTCTCTCCCCAAACCAAGCTGATCAAAACTGAAAAATAGCACAAAATTGAAATTTTTATCAAAGAATGGGCAATAGAAATCTGCTCTGGTGCTACAGTTTTTCATAGAATGGTTTTAAAATGTAACCGAAACAGACCAGGAAAATTTTTTTTTTTTTTTTTTTCTGTGGAAAATAAAAGTGGGATTAATGTACACCAGAAATGTGTGAGGTGCAGTACTTTGTATCCGCTGCTGGAGCTTGTTTGGACTGACCTATCACACAGATATTCAGTGGAAGTTTTGCCTTGCTGCAGTGAAGATTTTAGCCACACCCACTCAGTTAAAAAAAAGAAGAAAAAGAAAGAAAGAGAAAAAAACCTACCGCAGGACACACCTTGTGCAGGATCGCACCACTCTGCAATGTGTTGCAAGACTGATGTTGCTTCCATGAGGCACATCAATACTTCTGCTACATAAAGGAGCAACCTAGGGGGATTTTTGGTCTTTTTTAGCTTGGATGAATTATTATTGAGAAAATTGTTGTGAGACTTTACTTGTAATTTGCAGGGATGTCAAAAGCTGATCATTATTCTGAATGCTGAAAGAGCTGCCCTTTCTGCTCATCCCTTCTCCTCTTTTAAGGAAAGCAAGCAGCCTGAACTGAGGGGAGGGTTGTGTGCATCTTCTGAAGGTCAGAGTGAAAACAAAGATGGGGAGAGGAAAAAAAAAAAGAAAAAAGAAAAACACAAACTGCTCAATTCTATGACCACACAAGGGAGAGAGAGGGAGGAAAAAAATAAAGACACATGAAGATACAGAGGAATGTTTGCCGTTGACCGTTGCAGGTGATCTGGGAAAAAGCTGATCCCTTCTCATCTAGGATGACTCTGCAAAGCTGGGCATAATCAAAGAGGAAGGGCACCTGCACATCCATCTCCATCTCTGCAGGGAGTCAAGATTTCTCCCTAGGTCCTAAAGTAGAAAAAAAAGAGGACGGAAGACCAGTTTGTCAACTTAACTCAATGCAGTGGAGCTTACAGCGGTGTGCATTTGTCTCTCTATCTCTCTCTCCCTTTTTTGGCATTCAATTGCTCCTTAAAATTCAAATTAAAGCTTAAAGTATACATTGCAACAAATAAATCAGGGAGCCTGTATAACAGTATGCTGTTGTTTTATTTATTTTCTTGCAACACTTTACCTGTTTTCAAAATCTATCCAAATACCAAAATTATTAGGGTATGTTTGAAGGCAGTTATGCATGCTGTTTTGCATGTACATCACATGAATGTTGCAAGTCTCAGCAGAGATTACACTGTGCACATAAGTCTGCATTTTTGTGGTCATGGCAGCCGGGCTACAGGTCACACAGAGTGTTTGCCTGGTAATTTGACAGGTGCACATGACAAATAACTTGTAGGGGATTACTACATCTGAGACAATATAGATGTACTGCATATGGAGACAAAGTAATCTCAAGGACCTGCTATATGCATTTATCTGTTGGCCCTAGCCACCCTGACAACTGCAGAGGAACACAATAGGGCCACATGCGAGCTATTTTTAAAACTATAAGTCAAAACACTGCAGGCGCACCTCTAATTTCATGTGATTGCAGATGCACAGGTTGAAGGCAAGGGATTTTAGAGTCCTATTTCCCCCCCTTTTAATATGAGTCATAGACAAAGAATCACCCTTATATTAAAGGGAAGGTCTTCTCCCTAGGCTGTATACTGTGGAAGAGGAAGGCTCTCATCTCATAAACAAAGGGCTTTTTTTTTATGAGCACTGTGGGCCTCTTCATCATAACTCTGGCCACCTTGCTTCATGATAAAAATAAACCATATGCTGCATGTGCACAGAAATCAGAGACAGAAGATATTCGTCATTAATCTGCAGATTTTTATGAATGTCTTGAAACCATTTAAAAAGTCTCCACTTCCACGAAGAGAAGATTTGTCTCCTATGAATGGTAGTTATACGCCATAGAGACATCTGATTTAAATTATGTAGTTGGCGGAATTAATCTTGAAAACATTTACATTAAACATTTAACCTTTGATATTAATGTACCATCCCATATACTGTAGAACAGAGTAAAAAATCCTTCTTATGATAATTTTTTATATAAGGCTTCTAAAACTTGAATCATATGTCATATTATGATTTACTTAGAAGAGCAATATAATTATTTGATTTGACTTCTAATAAAACAATAAAAATATTATTATACTTTGGTTAATACATACAGACATTTAAATTAAAACACAAACACACACCACAAAAACATACCATAATGTAACAATCACCAGACAGAAAATAAATATTGCAGTACAAATAATAAGTACAAGCAGGTACTAGAAATACGTTTCTTTTTTAAAAATTATTTAAATGTCATATTAACAGGAATTCTGAGCCACAGTGTGATTATTTGTAATTCAGAAACACTTACCATTACACACTGCAACTATTTCAATTTTGTGGGTTTACAGCAAGTATAGTATTTATATTTTAGCTACAGTGTTGTTCAAGCTTGGGTCTGAAGGTTGTTTGAGGGTCAGTGAGCTAATCTACTCAACTACTTTGTCCTGGTTTTGCTTTCTCATGAGAAGAACCAAAATAGTATTTTTCCTGGTTAGGAATTGGAAATGTGATATTCTGACCAGAGTGTGTTTCTATTTGAAGGACAAGCTGAGACTATCAGACACGGGTGATGAAGCTGAAGCACTGACATCTTTATTAACAATCATGGCAGCAACCTTACCATGGCAAGACAACATTGGGCATGTGCATTTACTTGGCTTAAAATATGAGAGCTTTTTCTGAGATGCAATTATTTACAAAACACAATGTACCTGAACTAACAACAAATAATATTGTGTATCTAATGAACCTACTAAATACAGATTGTCCATACATACAGAATATAAAATGCAGAGATTTACAGTGCTGGAAAAGGCAAATGGAACCTTTGACTATGACATGAACAAGTTTATTAAGGAGCTAGCAAACCTGTCCAATCAAGGTTAGAGACAAAATAACTGTATAAAATCTCAAAAATCTGAGTTTTCAGTTCACACTATGCATCTTCTAATGTCAAGAATCATTGTTTTGGACAGAGCTGGATAGGGTTACAAAGTCATGGTAAAGCATTTAGATATTTATCAGTCCTTGTTCATGAGTCCACTGTATGCAAGTTATTGAACAGTCATGAGGTCGAATGAAAGACACCATGGTGGAAGCCACGGCTCTCCATAACTTTTCCATTTCTCCTGAACTTTGCCAAACAGCACCTTTACATGCCACTTGCCAACTGTGGAGTGATGAAACTAAAGGAAATACCATTCTATTCACTTGGACAGCTGTCATCAAGAGGAAAAAGAATTACCAAGTATATCAGGAATAATTCAGGATATTTTCAAGGTGGCCGTTCAATTGAAGCAGATAGAAGGTAAGTGATCCAGAAGGAGAAGGATCAAACGCATCACAGCAAATATACAAAAGAATAGCCTCAGTCGTGAATATCAGACATGCTTAGAACATTGATGAGGTGAAGTATTACCGTAGGGAATAACTGTCGGAAATTCACCCTGTGCTCCATCTATAGCTTTAACTTAAATTAAGAATGCATCACATTTTATTGTCAAAGTGCATCATGAGAAAAATTTTCCTGGAAGAAAAAAAAAATAGTGCAAAACACCAAAAAAATATAAAGAAAAAACTTGAATTAGAATAACTATATGGTATTTATTTGTGGGTTCGTCTTTTGTGAAAAACAAAAAAAACCAAACCAAAAAAAAAAAAACTTTCTAAAGATCCTAGAAACATGTTGAGATAGAACCCACACACCAGTGTTTTTCTTGCATCATGACTTGATCTGTGTAGCCTTTCAAACCCAGAAGTTTCACCTGAGAGTGAATCCTGCCATCCCTCTCCCCCAAAACAAGCATGTCCTCCCAATTTCCCCTCTTTTACCAATCTGAAAAGAGAAGGCTGGCTTCGGGGGAGCACTGCTTTAATTCTGCCTTTTGCACAGATTACAGCATGAAAAGGGGAGAGCAAACAGAAGAAAAAACAGTGAATGTGGGTCTTTTTGATCCACTCAGCCAGAAGCAATGAAATTAACCCAGTTATGGTAGCACATATGCATGGTAAAGCATGGTATGGGCAGATATGGCAGACACTGAAACAAAACA
Source organism: Andinoacara biseriatus (assembly GCA_015108635.1). Taxonomy (NCBI): domain Eukaryota; kingdom Metazoa; phylum Chordata; class Actinopteri; order Cichliformes; family Cichlidae; genus Andinoacara; species Andinoacara biseriatus. The sequence goes on along the minus strand of VUQJ01008190.1, from coordinate 10,142 downwards.
CGCTTGATGTTTGCGTTTATGTGGAGGAGGATGTGGTGTAGCATTTGCAAAGTGTGACCAAGTTTCTAACTTTCTGTCTGCCAGAGGAGGAAAGGCATCCACTCTGTTCTGGCTGTAAAGTAGGTTTCTCTGTCTCCAGCAACAATAGTTTGGCTTGCTCTTCACCACTTTGCTTTACAGCTGCTCAAAGAGGCAGAAAAGCAAACTTTTCATTCTCTGATCTGATCTTTGGTCGCTTTGTCTTTAAACATCACCAATATAATGAAATCTTCATGGTACAAGGACTAAAGGACAGAGAACATATGACAGAGTCTGCTTTGAGGGATTTGGCTGGCTGGTTTGGTTGGCGGTTAGGTCGTATTGACCCATACAGAAGGATTTGGTTGAAAACAAGCACTGGCACTGACAAAATATACCTGACAGACCTGAGAACAGATTAATTTCTCATCCATTTTTTAATGTGACCCGAGGATTAGGAACATTAGCGGATTATACTCACATTTGTCAACCAGAGGTTCACAGTGGGACAGCCGGCAACTGGGTGAGGACACAATGCACCTGAACCCAAAATCTGATGGATTTGTTTTTGCCAGGTAGGCCAGGCTAAGATGGAGTTAGTCAGGATAAGGACCTTTAAAAAGAGACCAGGTAACTTTCCTCATTTACATTTTAATACTCATTTTCTTTCCATGCAGCAATTTTCTGTAGTGAAGATCTAACACTTCTAAGCTCTAATCTCTGAAATACTACAATTTTTTGCAATGCTGCACCAAGTTCCTCTGGTAAAGTAGTTTGTTATTAATGCAAATCAGATGAGACCAGGCCGCACTGCAGCAAAAAACAAAACCTAAATAATTTCTTGCTTGTGACATTTCAAATTTCCCTCCTGAAGTGACAATTCATTCTCACATCTACAGCCTGTTCCAACTTTCTACACCCACTCGCCTCCTCTGCATTCCCTAATAGCTTGTACTACACACAGCCCATCGACCCTGAGAAATGTTTAGGTTCTGCACCATTACACAGCCAATAAAAATCAGTGGCTGGCAAGCCTTAATCGGACACAGAGCTGTTCACCGGCCAATTGAACTTGTACTGATATAGGAGGTACAGAATAGCAGTGTGCAGGATGGAGGAGACAGAGGCAGGGGTATAGAGATATTAATTTACTACTACCCACACTGAAATGCAGTCACATAAAGAGAAGGCTATGAATCACTACAGAGGCACACAGGGACAGAAGATAACATCCATCTGGTAAGATTTGTGGGTGCAGAATAAAAGGACCACCTTTTAACTTGTCTGCTTAGCAGCCAGATGAGTGGGAAGCCGCTGCTATCAAAAATAAATAACCAAAAATTAAAATGCATTTGTATTAAGAAATGCAAATGTAGAGCAAAAGAAACAAAGAAATTATAAAAAAATATACATTCACGGTGAAATAAATTGTTGACAGGTTCTAGGGGTGTGCAAGATTACAAAGAGGTAACAGGTTAGACTGACTGACTCTTGTCACTGCCACTCGATTCATGGGGTACATCATCAAATCCATCTCTCCATGGTTTACTTATGAACTCTCTATGAACCAGAAACACTGCTGTCTACTGTAAATATCCTATTTCACCCTGATTTCTTCCTTTTCTTTCTTGTTTCCTTTCCCTCTTGCTAAAGGATCTACTCCACCTTTCTCCCACTCGTTTCCCTCTCCTCAACCTTTCACT
>VUQJ01008189.1:32444-43504 GCA_015108635.1 Andinoacara biseriatus | reverse complement strand
TTTTTTTTTTTTTTTTTGTTTTTTTTTTTTGAGTGGGTGCGGGGAGGGTGAACTATAGTTTTTCATGCACACAGTCCCACTTTCCCTCGACCTTTTCCAAGTGAAACTGGGTTCTTGCCACTTGCCACATAAAAGCAGTGGGACATTATAACTCCCACATTGCCTCACAAGTCTTTCAGCTGAAATGTAATGTACTAATTGGCACTCCCAGATTAAGTTTTACGAGAAACGTCTCTCTTTGATGGTGATTTCATTTGCTTTAAATGTTTATCTTTACATCTGTTCCGAACAACTTTTGGTTACAGACTTTGCTTTCCAAGAGCTCGAGAGCCACTTGCCCTTCAGAGGCCTGAAACCTCGCTTCTCATCTGTCATAGTAAATTCAAGGATTTGATTCCTCCAGAAGTCTCTTATTAGGTTGTCTGTGTTTAATGAGTTTAATGAGACATATCGGAGACTGTGACTGGGAAATTCAGCTTGTGGTCCAACAACGGTAATGAAGGTTGTGGTGCCAATTTAATGGTCCTCTCAAGTCTGTTAAGAAGGGTTCAATTTATGTAACACAAAAAAGAAGTTACTTTACTTTTCAAGTACTTCCCTTATAGGGCATTAGCCTTTTTCCTGGCTTAATGAGACATACGGTCTGGCTACTTTCACCCAAATAGAGACGAGGAGAAGAGTCAACCAGAGCTTGAATTTGAAAAGTCATTTGTGATCACTGACTGAAAAAGAGTCTGTTAAGTATTTTGCCAAACAGAACACTGTGATCCCCACAACTTAAGCAAACCTTTCCCATATTTCCTAATCCACCTAAAAGCAGTTTTCCAGGAAAACCCAACTTTCTCACGAGAACAACTCTCAATTTTTCTTGTTTCTCCAAGATTTTATCAAATGTGTCGCAAACAGTTTGAACTCTTCTTTCTTTCTTTCTTTCTTTCTCTTTTTTCTTTTAAACAGCCTGTGCGTGACTTGAGCTCAGCTCTCGATATGCCTGTATGCTTTGACATTTGGTTGTTGCCATAATTACATCACGAGTTTTCAGTACAACTCTACAATTGCGTGTCATGATCAATAAAAGACTGGTGCTTCATTAGCATATAAAAGCTCAGAAATGTTTTCTCCAACATGACTTCCAAGTGGAATGTTTGACATTTAGGACCTTTCTTTTGAGGTCAGCATTCACCCACGAATTAGACTCCCTCTTCCTGTTGATTGATTAGGCTTTGGCGCCAATTCATCAAGCCTGTTTCAATTAATATATCTCACATACGAGATACATTTACACTCCTGGCATACAAGCAGAAGAAACACTGATAATGAAGACCACATGCAGTGAAAGTATGGAATTTTTTGGTATATCACTGTTGGTCAGCACTGTCATGTTTTCTCAGTTACATTCACAACCAGGAATGTGTTTGAAAGGTTAGTCCTGTAGGTGAAAATTAAATTTTGCATATGTCCTTGCGTAGAAGAGGCTGACAATGTTGAACAGAGATACAGCATAGAAAAAAATATATAATGCAGGAAGAGCAGGAGTGACATTTAGTTGCTGGCATTCAGGATTAGCGTGAAGTGACTTCATTGTCTTTCTGTCTGCAGTGTCAAAACTACTGACAGGCAAATCCGACTCTTTCCTCACCTAATGCATTTTCATTCAGAAAGTTATATGGAAGCAGTTTGACAAGGTAAAAAACATGACAACTGTAATTATGTGTACCTGTCTAACAGATGTAGAGAAGTTAACAAATATATCTCCGGTTTGAGTGTTTTGAAAACAAGTCGACGCCGCAGTAGCACAAACTCTGTGATGCTTGCCTCACATTGGGTCCCAGTTTGAAGTCACTGAGTCTTTCTGGTTGTTTGAGTCTCAGACTGATTCTGTGGCATTAATGGCCAGAACATGAAAACTGGTTAACTCATAGTGCTTCTCCCTGAACGCTGACTCCCTGTCACTCAGGCAGAGCCCTGCTGGAAGCCCATCCTCTGGGTAATGCATTTTAAATGGGAGGGCGTGACCCTTCCCTCTCTCCCTTTGCCTATGCCTCATTAACTTTGTGCTGATTGATAAACAGTGAGCTGCTGGTGCCACGCGGGGCGACTGGCTTAGACACTTAATGCAGTTGGTTGGTGGTTCATTGCTTGGCATGGATTAGATGCTCCCATAAGTGTTGTCAGCTCTGTGACATGCAGTGGAAGGCTTTCTGCACTTTGAAGACTCATTGCAAAAGCCATTAACGTATTTTTTTTTTCTTTGTTGGTTTCTTCTCTCATGTGTTCTTCTGCTTTTATTTTATTGTATTATCTTCTTGCTTGCTTTATCGTTATACCTCCTTTTCATCTTTAAAAATTCCTTGCACAGTCCTAGTTTTTGCACTTAGACATATTAAGTTGATATCTACATTGATATCTTCCAAAGTCACACCCATTTTCAAACAGAATTTTCCAGCTTCACTTTCCTTTGCTCCACTGCATCACGTGTGCTTTATATTCCTGGTGCTAGCACAATTTTTTGAAAATTTATTCCGGTGATATGACAGCCAATACTGGATTCTTCCAATAAAATTTGAGGTGATATTCTTTAGGTTTACTGAAATATTTATTTACATATTTCCACATTACATGAGGGTGGGGGTGAACGCCTATCCAGATGTTGTGCATCCAGTATGTTAACTTATGGGAAACTAAGTAAAGGCCTAAAAGTAAAGATTACCAGCTTTACGAGCCAGGCTAGAAAAAGACATCATCATTCATCAACAATTGTACCTTATGTGCCGTTGTTGATAAATGATGAGGTCTGTTGTCTATTGTCTGCCAGTTGCTAACATTCGTTTGGCTCACGTTGAGCACTGGTTTGGTGTTAAGGCTGCAATTCTGCACTGGTTCAGTTCTTACCTTAGCTACTTTAGGACTTTCTCTGGGCATTTTAGGCATTTTTTTCCTCATCCTGTACCCCCATTTCTCAAGCGGTCTCTCAGTGGTCCATCCTGGGACCAGTCTTCTTCAGTTTGGATGTTCTTCCACTTGGTAATATTATTAGGCAATTCAGCATCTCCTGTCATTTCTACATTGATGATTTACAGCTATGATCTTTCAGGATTCACAACAGCTTTCACTGGACTATCTTGCCAACATTAAAGTTTGGATGAGTAATAGCTTCCTGCCTCATGCCGAAGACCCGGGTGTTATTTTTGCCTCAGAGCTTTACTCTGATAAACAGATTTGAATCTGTTGTTAAAAATTGCTACCGCCGGTTAAGAAACATTGCCAAACTCAAATCTTTTGTCTTTTCATGATCTGGTAAAAAGCCATCCACCCCTTTGCTATTTCATGTCTGGATTCATGCAACTCTCTATACCTCAATCTTTCCACGTCTCTTTTAACATGTTTGCAGACGGTGCAAAATTTCAGCAGCAAGGCTTGCAACTGGTGCTAAAAATATAAGCACATCACTCTAGTCCTGACCTATCTGCATTGGCTTCCTATTTAGTATGATATGGTCTCTATTGTATGGCCTTTTCCTTACAATAAAAAGCACCTTGAGGTGACTTTTTTTTGTGATTTGGCGCTATATAAATAAAATTGAATTGAATCGGTGACATTAGGTCATATCTTTGTTGTTGCTTACACTCTGTGACCTTAAAGGATCTCTGTGATTCTCCCATCTTAATGAGACACTAAACCCCTCGTGTTCATTCATTGAAAGCCACAAAAGCGTAACACATGTCTGCAACATGTTTTTTCATGCCGACACTCTTACAGCCAAGCACTGAGGCAAATGCATACACACATTCACCACATCATATTGTCTATTGTGGGCAGATGTTGAACTTGTGTGTCCAACTGAGAGCATAGACCTAATTAAGACTGAAGAAACACATCATTTTTATTTGGCTCTCTCTACTCTTTGGCCTTGCTTTGATCTAATGATTATTACCAGCTCTTTGGCTCTGTGGAGGACTGGAGGGTGGGGAAGCATTGTGTCTCATGCTGACAGCTCCCAAACAAAATAACCCCCCCCTGCCCAGGTTGTTACAGCTGAAACTCCCAGCTGGGTTGTCAGTGGTGAGGTCAGTAAGAGGATCCAGCTGCCTGTTGAGGTTTGTTCCTCTGCTGTGGATTAGCACCAGCCAACCATCTGCTAATGTCCTGGAGAGTAATATAGCACATGTGCTCGCTGTATGTACAGTACATGGACGCTCATGTTTGCTTGTACAAATACAGATATGCTCTCAAAATCAAACCCAGGAGGGGAAGTGCACACAGTTTTTTTTTTGTTTTTTTTAGCTCATGGATTTTTTTTTTTCTGCAGTTGATCCGCTGCACCCAGGCTGAGTATCCTTTCCTCCACCAGAGAAAAGCCTAGTGCTCAGTAACCTCTGTAGGTGGGGTGAGAAAGGCAGCCAACATCGTAATAATGCTGTGATGGTATTTTTTTTTTTTTGTCTCGTGGTAAGAGGACAGCACAACCCAGAGGTTATCTGGTGTACTCACTCCATAATCTCACCCTACAGGCTCATAAAGCCCACAGGAGACTTTTTAGGATTGTGGGTTTTTGTTTCAAGAGAATTTGGACTTGAACTTTGAATCTACTAGTAGCTGAAAGCCACAGCACAAAAGCTCTCAAAATCAAAATACTGCATTTTAGTGGGTTTTTTTTTATTATAGTTTTCCCAAAACATAGCTAAATTGCTTGTACCATAAATGCTTGCAATGAACTTTTATCAGAGTCTCTCGTGTCTACAATGCATACTTAAGAAGATGCAATGCTAGCAGTTGTATAAAACACAGTGGCTACTGAGGTACCTTTGATTGATCCCTTATTTCCCATGGGGCTGCCACAGCAGGTGGATTTACACATTTGATTTGGCTTTTTTTTTTTTTAAACCAAATGCCCATCTTGACACAATCCTTCCATTTATCCAGGCTTGGGACTGGCACAAGGAGTATATTAGCTTGTGATCCCATGAGGCTGGATTGAAGCTGGTTTATGTCTGTGCCCACTGTCAAACCAAGGATCTTTTTACTTAAGATGTGTAAAGCAAAGGTATTAATCATGACAATCCTACTAATAACTATAGACTATCTAACACATGACCAATACAGAAGTGTCTCAAACCTGCATTCTTTCTATTGACCAGCAGGGGGCTCTGATTTTCAAAAAGGAGTCAAATCGTATAGAAGCCTATGAGAAATTTGGCTTACTTCTCACTTAATCTGTAACCTCAATAAAGAGTTTCCTAATGAGTCTGTAGTCTCAACAACCAGATTCAAGTCTTGTATAATAAAATATGATGTTCATATTTTAAATTGAGGTTCCATATAGATTAAGTTGATCATAAATCAGGGAATGCTTACTGGGTGTGCTAATGGTGATTGCCAAAATATTAAAGTTATTGCTTAAAAACAGGACTCCACCAATCAATGGGTGATGCCCGTGTGAACGACCAGCCAATGACTGATCCTGCCAGGAGCTATGAAAAACATAAATAAAATGCAAACTGAGTTTGCTACCAGCAATATTGCCTTATTGTTGACACAGATACTGTAAGTTGGTGCTTTGTCAAGATTAGAGGCAAGCAGGTGGCAGGTTCCTCATTTCCACACTATTGCAATTTCTTCTTTGTTTCCAGTGAATAACAATCAAATTGCAGCCTGTATTTTGTACCTGTCTTTTTGTAGGAGAGCGCAAGTCGCTGACAATCCTTATAAAAAAATTAACCGGGTTGGTAACGGCTTTTCTTTTATGATAGAAATCTTACAAAAGGATTCCTGTTTTAATAATACCAAAATATGTATGACCCACTTACATTAAGACATACTAAAACAGCATGACTACTGGGTCATTGTTATATTTTTTTTTATTTCATAGGTTTAAAAATAAATAAGCTGTGATGGTACACTGATTTTTAAAAACATGTAAGTAATGCCTTCTAATTTTTTTAAATCTGCATCTATTTTCCCAGTGCTGACTTAGATTATTTGAGGTACTTTAGTAATACCTAGTATATGATTCCTCAATTTAAAGCACAGTGTTATTTATTCCCAACTGAGAATATGAATTGCTGTTGTCTGCAACGTGTAAGCTAGTTATTGTTCCATTTGTTTCACATGGAATGAGTTATTGATTGATATTGAATGCTTCTTCATGGTGGTGGGAAAGTGATTTAATAGAAAACGTCACTTTGGCCTTTTTTTTTGACTGTTTTTTCCCCCCTTCATGCCTCCTGCTTGAATCAATTTATGCTATCCTAAAGCAGTTTTAAGATTTAAATCAGGCTGTTTATCTTCCATGCAGGTCTAGCAGTGGTTGAATGGCTTAAGAGAGTGTAATCGATTTTATTTATTTATTTATTTATTCTTTTTTGGATGAAGCCCCTAAGGGTCACTGCTGAGTGTCTGTTGTCTTTGTTTATCCTTTCTAGGGGACTGTTTGCAAGTAACTATACAGAAACCCATTACCTGGAAGATGGCAGCGCAGTCACAGGCGTTCACAACTTCACGGTATGTTTTTTTCTCTCTGTTTTTTATCATAAAGGTGACACAACAAAATGATTGAATTTTGAATACTTGTATGTTTTCTTCTATATCATCTATATCATCCAGCACCCCATATGAATCTTGACCTTTTGTAAGACCGTTTCTCTAGATAGGCTCTGCTTCACTGTGCTAATATTAGGGCCCTTTAAAAAAGTAAAGAGAACACTTGATATCACAGTTAGAACCACTTCTTAAACCACCTGGAATTGTGCAGTCGTGCACACAAAGAGGGCTATCCAGGTAAGCAGGCCCATTTTAAGCCAACAGATTCATATTTAATGAAATGAAAAGGCAGACAGAGGTCAGAAAATGGACTCGTTTCAGGCAACAGCCCAGATTAAAAAAACCAACAAAAAAACCCCCAAAAACAGTTTAGATCAAAACAAATCCCAAAGAATCATTTGTTATGCAGGTCTGCAAGAAAATATTCGATTGGTGAAGCTCAAAGTGCAATCTGAAAGCCAGAGTGACCATGAAATATTCAACACCTATTATAGCACTTATTATCCCACTTAGAAAATTTAAATAGAATTTTTAGCTAATATGTATCTCTAAAGTCTAACAAATCACTTGTAAATGTTGACTATCAAGAAATCAATTTAGATTTACAGAGTTTATATAGAGACGAGCAAAGATTTTGGTCAGTTGTAAGAAGTTCCTGTATGAGGAGCAGGTTGTCTGTTCATATATATATATATATCGTGACCACGAGATACACAGAGCGTCTAGTGTTCACCTGACGGAACATTTTTCTATGTCAGTTAATCTTTACTTTTGTCGTGTTGTTGCACTTCCTCTCACTCGGCTCTGTTGCTTGTGTGGTTTGATTGTGTTATTTGAGAATGCAGTTCTGCGCTACGTGCAGAACAACAGAGCAACGCATGAGGAAGTGCAACAAGACGACAGGAACTAACCTGCACTGACACAGACAAATGTTTTGCTACGTGAGCAGGTAGCGAGGACAATCTGTCAAAACAGTTTTGTTACAACTGATACACTCACCAGCCACTTTATTACAGTACATGCACCTCGCTAGCACAGTCTTGGACCTACTTTTGTCTTTGGAACTGCCTTAATTCTTAGTGCACAGATTCAACAAGACGCTGGAAACATTCCTCAGAGATTTTGTCCACATGTCCACGTGCCACCTCCATGGTGCCACGTGATTGATTAAATACTTGTGTTAGGGAGCAGTTGAACAGATATACCTAATAAAGTGGCCAGCGAGTAAAAATGTTTCTTCACATTTGATATAAACAGCATGCTTGTGAACATATTCTTGGCACCAATGAAACCTCGTACAGTTGAAGGTCCATTTTACTTCTTTGTTCCTGGCTCCAGTGCTGCAATAACTACTGTCCGTATTCATTAAGCTCAAATAGGTTTTCCCCAGCAAAATTTGTTCTGTTTTTAAATACTATAGGTCTCTCAACTCTTCTATGGAACCATAAATGCTATAAAGGAAAATATCCTTCCATTTTAATTTTTTTTTTTTTTGAGTTTCAGAGTAATAAATGGATTTGATGCTGCTGAAACATAAGGAGCAGTTTCAGTCCCTATGAAATAGAGCTCCCCCCAGCTTGCTTGATTTCAGGGATTTGATTATCAACAGTTTGGAAAGCAATTCAACGTTGCATTTTCATTTAGATACCAAGAAAGCACAATAAACACTGTATAAGTGTACAAAAGACCTAGCAGACTTACAGCTGAAATGCACAAAAGATTAGATTATTATATTCAGTAACGTCCAACCCACACAGCAAAATGATTTTTCCACTTGAGACCGGAGTTGGGCCATCACTGGCAGGGCTTGGCCAGCTCATCAAAATTGCTGCCATTCCAGAGCATAAAGACAATGAAGGAACTGTAGTGGAGTGTGAGATACGGAGACCACAGCTGTGGGTGGATAAATAGGGTCCCATTTTCCATAGCTATCCATTAATTATAAAAGCTGTATAGTGTTTATGTAGACATAAAAATAACAATGATAATAATGATAAAAAAGAACACAAAGAAAATAAAGAAGTGTCCGTGCTTAGTCCAAGGTGATAGTGCAAGTTTTGTGCAACTGCAGCCAAATTTTTGGAGAATGGAGGATGCAGGCTGTAGTAATCACTATGTTTCTTTTGTGGAGTCTTTTGTGGAGTCTGCAGTAGTTGATTAAATGTATGGACACTTTTGACCCCCGTCCTTTCTCTCATTCCTCTCTCATGACCACAGCCAGTTCTTCATGGGAGGATCTTTTTACTGGAAACAACCAGATCATTCGAGACTGATCTGCAGTTAATTTATTTGTCCTGCTGGTAGGGAGGAGACTGATATAGCGATCTGGGCAAGGGATCTTGTGGGTTCAGTTCTGTGTCAAAGGCAAGGTACTGCTGGGAGTGACTTAAGTATGAGTCAGCCCTCCCGCCATTCCCATTATCTGCTTTACACCATCTCCTGTTCTCACTAAATCTAAGTCCACACACAATCCAATAAATACATAGCATGTAACAAAAGCCATCTACTGGGAATATGAATGATTTCCATGGTTATTAAAGCAGCAAGTTGGAATAATAAGTGCATCGTTACAATAAACAATGTGATGTTCACACCCAGGGTTGCCTCCCACAATAATCTGGATTCTGGTTATTAATCCTCTGTATTTCAAATATGAAGGCATAAGCACTTTCCTGTCTTCCTGCAGAAACCTTAGGAACAAAAAGTCTATTCATATCCTTTATATCAATGCATCATAGTCATGATCTCATCAAAGAAACATGAGGTGCAAGCATTAACTGAGTGTACTAAATCCAGCCCTACTCCTCCCTGCTAAACTATAATTTCATATTTCATGTAATGTTCTTTCCTGTCCCTGCACCTTTTTTCCTGACTATAATGGATTGCTCTCTTTCTGTCCACCACCAGAAAATGTCCAGAAAAGGTTTCAAGGTTTTGGCCCACTTCTCTTATATATGGACAAAAAGAAAACCGGGCCACCTGTGCAGTACACCTACAGAAGCTGCTCTGTCACGGAAACCCAAACCACGAAGCTCCCAGTGCACAGTCTTTGTGACGATGTTAATGGCATTTTTAACACACTCTGGAGGCAGCAGAACAACTTCTGAATCCAACACTGACATATAACAGTACATCACAACAGATATGTTAGAAAAGAAATTACCTGCACTCAGTAGACATTGAGCAACATCATTATTCATGGGAAACAACGTTTCTTGCAACTCAGTTGCAAGCCCAGTATTCATTCATTTGTGATGAAAAGCTATTCCTAAAGGTAATAATTCTCTGTGGTTTTCTCAAACCATGTAACCCCTCTTAAAGAGTTAGTTGTTCAATCCATTTTACATATAAAATATTCATGAAGTTCAAGTGATTGAGAGTGTTTCATAAAAATCAACCAAAATTAAGCTGACGGCGAGACTGAAAGATGCTATTTAGTAAGGCTTTTTTTTTTCTCTAGCTATTCTGAGAAGTCTAATAATTGGATTATCATAACAGAATTACTGCAAAAAGTGCTGGGATTCAGTATTAAGCAAGGATTCGCTTTAATGCCGGAAACCCATTGAGACACTTGGCATGCAAATTCAGCAGCCTATGGAGACTAGCCACCTTGAAGGAGGCCAGACTTTGAAATTTACTGCCTGCGCTCTATATTTAGAGGCAGTCAAAGTGGGGTGGAAAACTCACGTTCCCTTGTTTTCCAGAACAGGGTGGCCGGAAGGGCTGTCGGTTAGACCTCACCTGAGCGAGGCTGTCTAACTCTAGCAGAAGGCCTGTTTTCACTCTAAACCAGACACTTCCTCCACACCCTCTAGGCCCTGTTCAATAAACACAGGCTTAATTCACTTTCTTTGCACCCTGCTGCAGCATGACAGGTGGTCCACGAAAGTGGGTACCTGGGAATACAGCAGAAAGCAAAACCTGTGCTTGGAAATGTGAAACTCGGATTTCAGCCATCATTAGCCTGTGGTGATGAGCAGGAATGGCTTCTGCTAAGCTGGCAAAAATAGCATTCCCTTATAGTAAATTTACTTGGATTTCACAGTTAATACCTGGAGTTGGTTGGGTTGAACTGTGCTTAAAACCAGACTCATGTTTTTTGTTTTGCACACTGGTACTCTTCTTCTTCTGTCCTGAGTTTAAAATCTTTTTGTTTATTTGTTTGTTTTGTGCTCCCTCAGGCAAACTGCTACTACCATGGTAAGGTGGAGGGTTACGCCAACTCGGATGTGAGCCTCAGTACTTGTGCTGGGATTAAGTAAGTGTGTCAGGCACTGTTTATTTTCCATTTTTCTGACATGACAGCACTATTGGTCTAAGGGCTTCGTGATGAATGCAGCAGTAGCCCGTAGCAGAAGCAACAAGCTAACCCTGCTCTCTCTGCTTTGGGACCTGGAAATTTTTATGCAGTAATGTCAGGGGTCTTACTGGAGCGGTGCAATTACATAGTATATATATATATTCAGAGTCACTTAAAATATGCAAAAATGCAATGCAAAATGGGCTGTGCATATCATAAT
>VUQJ01008189.1:17538-32424 GCA_015108635.1 Andinoacara biseriatus | reverse complement strand
GTGCATATCATAATATAATATTAGTAATAGGTGAAATGATATAATTTTTTATACACAGTTTGCATATTGCAGGGTAAATCCATAATAGTTTGCAACATTGTACAGTTAACAGGCACAATGGCTGCTCACTGCGAAGCAGGTGGCTACAGTACAGATGGGTGAAGGCCGACGCTTTGTGCCAACCATTGACTTAATTGTATTCAGTGCTCCAGAATTTTACCAGAACAACGTGAAACTCGATTGCTTTAATTTGTTTTTGTTCTCAAATGAGTCAAGTTGTACAGCAGAGAAGACATTCTGAGTCCCCACAATGCAAAAAAAAAGAAAAAAGCAGTTTCACTGGGAAGGAAATATGAAATATGAGCAGTCAGATGATTGCATGGCTTTTAAACAAGTTCCTAGTTTAGGTGTACACATCAACTTCCTGGTAAAATTTGGGGTGTCCACAAGTTTTTGCTTGTGCAAGTAGGACAATCACAACCAATAGTTCTGATGCGCATTAATGGCTTTACGCCAAGTTTAAATGGTTTATACAATGGCTGAAGTGGCGGTTTGTTTAAAACCTCTCTGATTACTTCATTTGAGTAGTGCAGCGTTAGTAAATAATGAATTTTCATACATCAGCAAACTAAGGTGAAACCCTGTGCATGCAGCACTGTTCCAAATCCTTAAACCTGACATTGTGTGAGGTTTTAGGGAAGTGTAGAATTTCAGTGTTGGAAGCACACTGCAAATGTCAGCGAGGAATAATGATTGCAGCAATATCACTGGACACAATCAGGAATGTTTTCACAAAGCGGCCAAAAGTCGACACCCTCTGCAGAGGGATATGCCTGATTGTGAAGCCCTTGCTGCTGACCTCGGTCTTAATATTTATTTTGTTTATTTCAGTTATTCTGAAACCTGTCTGCATAATAATGACAGATCGCCAGAACATTTTTGACAGGAAGCTACACAATTCTTGACCTGCTCACAGAGACAAATAGTTTCCTGTTTGTGTTTGCAGCACTCAGGTATGAGTTCATGTGATTGTGAACGCTATGCGAGGTTTTTACAGAATCTTAGAAATTATCCATGATGAGTGCACTCATCACAAATCACGTGTCATCTTTTCAGGTAATAATGGGTATGCTTAAGTCAGGATTGCATGCTGGATTTTTTTTTTATTGCAGTGCCGATGTCTGAACCTCTGATTGCCTCTTCTTCATTCTGCAGAGGTTTTATATCTCTTGGAGAAAGAGCCTATGTACTGGAACCGTGTGCTGATCGCTCTGATGGGACTCACTGGATTTACACAGCTGAACACCTCAGTTTTGCTCCTGGCACCTGTGGCCACGATTTCAACACAACCTATTCATCTGCGCACACAGATGACAGTCCATTCAGGGCTTTTAGCTCAAGGGTATGTATTTATTAAACACATTTTTTTTCTACAGCTATTAACGTCTTAACAAAAGTACATTCTCACACTTAAACTAGGGATGTAGGTCTGTAATAGGACTAATTGTTTATACCTGTTTCACTATAGATAGACCACTGTGCAAAAGCCCTGAGTCACCACTAATTTCTTTTTATTTTTGATCCCACATTGCTTCAGTAATGTTGAGGTCTGGGTTCTGGGGTGGCCAATCCATGACTGATAGTGTTCCATTGTGTGTTTTTCTATACAGATATGCACTGTCTTGTTTTAAAATATTACAAAGGTCTGGCTCCTTGGAAGCAAAATATAAAAAAATTAGGGTGACTCAAGACTTTTGCACAGCACTTTAAATATGCTAAATTAACCCCTTAATAAACATTCTCCGTAGCTCGTTTGTGCAGTCTATTCATGAGACTGATGCTTATGATTAACAGCATGCTGAAATTTAGTTGGCTAATAAATGTGGCTTCACAGAACAGCTATCCTGGGCAAAACGCTGTCTTGTTAGCATTAGCTGCGACATAGGATAGCATGGTCATCCAACAGCAAGATTTAGTCTTTTAGTTAGTTCCCTTTTAGGGATTTTATTTTATTTTTTTTTTGTTTGCTTGCTTTTTATTAAAGATTTATATCTTAATCACAGAGTGCTCTGAAAAAGATGTATCAACCAGCCAATGAAAAAATTTTAGTTACATTTTCTGGACTTCGGAGAATATAAAAAAGATAATCAACAATATACTTTGTAGTGTCAGTATTACCAGTGACTGGATATATATTTTTGAAGATGCTACTTGTTGAATCAGCAGCACATTCTGATGTGACAGATGCTCTGGAGTGTGTTAAGAGTGTAGTTTGAGAAGTGCCTGTGAAAAAAAGTACATTTGCTCTTTAGCAGCAGCGTTTGCTCTGAATGTGAGATGAAACTGCTGGTTTCTACTTGTGGCCTGAAGCAGGACCTGTCCATCCAGAATTAAAGATTGCTTAGAGATTGCTTTTAAGAAACCCCCATCCCACTCTGCCCCCTGCCACCACACCAAACACAGAGATAAATCACAAGGGGCATGGCCCTCGGGGGTTTCTAACCTCAGACAGCATAGGCTTTACCGATGATGAGCACTGATAAGTGTGAAGCATAAACTTCGTCATCTTTATCTTTGGAGTGAGGTAAAGCAGGAGTAGACAAACATGGCCGAATAACCAGATTAGTGCAGAGAAAGACGCATAAGGTGTGGCGCCTAAGAAGAAACAGATGTTTCAATAGGAGGTGAAGTAAACATGCAAAAATCATAATGCAGAAAAAAACATGAGGGACTTTCCAGGACTTTAGTTAAAACTGATTTATTTTTATTTTTATTTTTTGCAACCATTTCATTGACATCAGTGTGGGAAGCAGTCCAAACACATGGGTGTACTGGCTAAAACATCCTGTGTTTTCACATTGTTATATTCTTTTATTTCTCCAGTTTTAGGGATTTTCTGATGTTTTATTGTACAGCTTGATGTCTGCAAATGATTATAATGCTGGCTTTAGTGACAACCATTGTCTTGAGTCTTAAGAGGGCTGCAAAGATTTAGCGTAAATGAACAAATCCTGACAACAGCACAATTTAGAAGTTCAGATGGATTATACCCATGTGAATCCTTTATTTTCTTTAAGTGTGCTTTTATTTGTTTTGTTGGCTCAAACCGTTCCCTTTTTATTTGTTTAAATTACTGTGTTCCTAACTCATTAAAAATTAAAAGATGTCAGAGATAGAATGCAAATCATCTCTGCTAAGATGTATTTTATTCATCAAGCTGTCTAATGTTGCAACACCGTTGTCAATTAAAAAAGTAAAAACAAAGGAGACTTTAAACAATATTCTAGACATTAGTGTCTGTCTAATAGAGCAAGAAGCCTTGTTATTATAGCAAAAAGTATAGCACTACGTAGAGTTTACTGTAGCAAAGATGAAGTACATCAAAAAGCAAGAAGTCTGATTTGGTGTGCTTAGCAGAAGGCAAGCAAGTTCATCTCAGTATGTTACACAGGGGTGCAGAGGCGTGCGCTGCTGCTTTGATAAACTGCAAAGTGCCCTGCTTGAGGGTCTAAAGATTAAGAGGTGTATTGACAACAGTGCCCCTGGATGATGAACGTCAGATGAGGCAGAAAAGTGCAGAGACGCATGATGGCTTGCTGAGAGCAACAGCACATCAGCAACATGAGTTCTTACAAAGCCCTTTCTCTTGCTGAAAATCTGACTGTCCAAGATGAGCATCCTTTGAGAGTATCTTGTATTTCATGCTTGAAACAGACCAGATGAGTCATTTCTGAAGCGGACTATAATGCATATAAAATAAAAGAACTATGAACATGTAGCTGCTAGCCTAAACAAACACCTTAAGCAATGAGACTCACCTTTGCACCGTCATTTAAAATCACCCCTTTGACAGGGGGAGGGCCTGCACCGCATCATCAGCAATAACCTTCAGATGCAGACCTTTACTGCCTCGCTCTCTCCTTCACCCCATTTCTCATCCAACCTAGTCAAAGACTTGAGTAGGTTGAGTTTTTCATGCCCACCAGTGGCAGTTTCATTTGGTCAGTGAAGGCTGTGTCATGCTGCGTAAATTTTAACTGGGAAAAATAAAAGAAATATTTTTATGTTGTTACAGATTCTGCAAAAATTATGTTTTTAAATGTTTAAATTGATGTTAAAAATAGGTGGATATGTTTGTGTTCCACTGGAAATCACCAGTGTTTTGCTGTTCCTTTAGCAGTTTCAGTTTGATTTTGACAAAGGTGCTATATAGTATCTAATACACTGTATATTTACACCTATGACTCTAACTCACTCGATTCTACTCAAGAAGAGGGATGCTCTTCACTGAGTTGATAGAACAGTGTTTGTGTGCATTTTTTTTTCTCCCCAGTGGCCTCCTAGAGACTTAATCACCATAGGGTGTATTTGGAGCACGCTTGCCCATCCTGGCTTATCTATGGAGGAGGCAGATAAGCGCAGAGAGGATCCAAGCTGCCAGGCCAGCAAGGATAAAGAGTCTCAGGCTGAAAGAGGGCCATGGTGTGAAGTCAGAACCTTTAGCTCGCAGGATCTGCAAGTGTGTGAGTGGAAAGGGCAAGCTTGTGTGCATGAATGTGCAGGTGAAACAGACTCTAGCCCTACATGTGGTATCAAGTTAGGTGATGCCAAAGCATGTCAGTAGCATCTGCTTCATGACTGGGGGCTGTATTTGGTCTGGAAGTGTATCAGATCAGCATCATTTCAATAGGTTTCTTTTCATTACTACCAATAGGTGAAAAAAGTAGCCAGTTTATGACCAAACACTAAAGACATTCCCATCAGTTTTTCTTCATTTTCCTGTGTTTAGTGCTAATTAGCAAATGAACACATAAGTAACTTAAATGAGGTAGAACACTGTGCCGTTGCATTAGCAATTTTAGTATCTTTGCAAGCTTTTGGCTAGCTTCTACCTACAGGACTGTACAAAAATCTTGAGCCACCCCTCATTTCTTTATACTTTGCTTCCAAGGAGAAAAGTATATATGTAATTTATGATATGTGGAATTTTTTTAGAGGTCTAGAGCAGCAGTAGCTCTTTCAGAGGCTCTTTCAAAGTTCTTATTTGGACATTGGCTGCTTTTTCACTCATTTTCAATCCAGTCCTGGAATCTGACCATTTTCAGAATAATGCTTTTCTGTTTAAACCACCGCTGAGCTATAAATAAGTTTTTTGTTTGTTTGTTTTGGTTTTCACGTTCTGTGCAAAATATAGCACTACTAATAATTATTATGCTGGTAATGCTGGTAATGTCCCTGTGGCATATCAAAATCTCTTTGAATTTTGTAAAGAAAAGCAAAATGTTTTATATATTGTGTGCCAACAGTTTGTTCAGCATTGCACTGCACAACATCAACAGTGATTTATTAGTTAATAAGGTGGCTCCTGTGGAGTGTTATCAGAGGATTGTGTGACCTTAGTGGCTCTTATTGGGTCAGATGTGAAGCGTGGCTGATTGCTTTCTGCTGATTCTCATTTCTGCTGCCTTTTGTGTTGAATGCAGTTCAGGTGAAAAGCCATCTTGAGTGGCCACCTGCTGAATTTAGGCTGCCCTTTTCAGAAAGCTGCAGTTAAGTGCTCTCTACTGATGTCCTTCTTTCTCTACCCTCTCCTCCTACTCCCTTCTTTTCATCTCTTGGTTTATTGTTTTGTTATTTGCACCCTCTGTTTCCCCTCTGGTTTGCTTTTCTTTCTTGCATTCATACCCCCCCCTATTCCTCCATCTTTCATCCTTCTTTTCCACCCAACTATTCCCTTTCCACTCCCTTTCATTTATTTCTTGCAGCATAAGCGCCATGCCCAGACTACAACCAAGTATGTGGAGCTGATCATCGTGGCTGACAATCGAGAGGTAAGCAGAGGTCAAACGGTCTCATCCTCTTCACCTTCCTGCTGAATTCCAATATAAAGAGGCTCAAAGACCAGATCCCAAGCTGGCTTCCTTCCTCTTGAGACATAGATAAGAAGGCGCCACCACTGCCTTTGTGTCAGCTCTGATGTGTCCACTCACTCACCCGTTTCACACTCCAGCTCCATCTACACCCTGCTGCATACATCACTGACCACTTGACTCACAAATGAGACCGTTCCTTATGTGGGCTCTTAGACCTTTTTAAGAAAGCTAAGAGAAGAAACAGTTTCTCACTAGCTTGAGACATACAGGTCAAAGTCACATGCTTTAGAGTCTGAATAAATTCTGGATATAAGACAAGATGGTTGAGGTTTTCTTTTCAGCCTAATGTTCACCATTGAGGAGCCTTTTGATGATAGCAGCTGCAGCAGAAGCAGCGACACCGATGGCGGCTAAAGTCCACCCTCTGAAGACATTTGACACAATGTTACTGCAAGATACAATATGTATATGTCCCAAATGCTGTCTTTGAGGATAATAAACATTCAAGAGTGCAGTTCACCTCTTTCCCTCTTTCATTCTATCTGCTTCTATTGTTCAGTTTCAGAAGCAAGGCAAGGACATGGAGAAAGTCAAGCAGCGGCTGGCTGAGATTGCTAATTACGTGGACAAGGTAACAATTGAATCCAAAGAGGAAATGCAGTGGTGGATTGTGATTTATTAGAGGTCACATTAAGCCTGGTGAGAATTGACCAACCTGCGGGCAGAGGTTGATTGGATTGTGAATGGATGATCAATTTCATAACTGGGCTGGGAAATTTTGTGATGAGGCCAGTTTAATAGATTGTGCCGTGGGTGGCCGTTTAACACAACAGAAGCGAAAGGTAATTTATTCATATGGAGAGTCATTGGCTGATAAATATTTAAGGACTTGTACAGAGCCACCTTCAATGTTAAGTGACTTTTTTGATAGCATTTGTGTTTAATAAGTAATTTGCAGTAAAGACGGTGGCGGAAATGTTACACGCACCTGTAACCGCGTCCCTTCCCCTGCTTCCTACTCCAAATTGTTAGTTCTACAGGGCTCTGAATATCCGTGTGGCTCTCGTGGGACTGGAGGTGTGGAGTGATGTGGACAAGTGTCCCATAACCCAGGACCCATTTACCACCTTGCACGAGTTCCTAGACTGGAGAAAGGTCAAGCTGTTGCCTCAAAAGCCCCACGACAACGCCCAGCTAATCAGGTAGATCTGTTACTGTAGTTGTTCAGGTTTGTCTTTCTATGTGTCGGTCAGTTGGCTGGTCTGTCAGTTAAACACTTAACACTCTGAGCCAAGATGTGTGGGCATTTATCTTACATGCTTCACACAGCTGCTAACCTGGCTTTGGGCTCTTGTTTTTGAATAAGGCTCGATTTGACGTTCAGAACAAATTAGGAGCAAATGAAATGTTTCCTGCGCTTGTGTGAAAGCCTTCAAATATGTTCTTTTGAAATGCAGCTGCAACAGCACATTTGCACTGGCACCCACAGCAGTCTTCAAAACATCATCTACAGTTACAGGAAACACTGCATATTACTAGCGGTCAGAAACGTTCAGCGGTACCTTTTTAATGGCAGAAGTGTGAACATATGCACGGGTGCATACATGGCTGATATAGTAACCACTGTGTTCTCATTTTCAGTGGGGTGTATTTCCAGGGAACCACTATTGGGATGGCACCCATCATGAGTATGTGCACAGCGGAGCAGTCGGGAGGAATCGTCATGGTACGCTGATTATTTTATCCATGATTCCCTTTTTTTTTTGCTGCTCTTTGCCATTGAGTTTTTTTTAAGAAGGCTAAGAGGTTTTGTATGCAAAGGAATCTCCACTTTGCTAAAATTAATTAATCAGAACAGATTTTAGGGATGGAGGGAGTCGTTAGTACAAGTCGTCCTATTATTTTGGACTCACAGGCCTGGCTGGCTGGTAAGGGTTGCAGCGTGTCCCCAGATGGTTCTTCACTCTTGTCCTCTCAGATGGTAAAGTAGGAACTGGATCATTAGGACAGAACTGTATATACGCACATACTTAAGGCTGTAGAAATGGGGATTAATCCCCAGCCACAGATGACCGTGTTGTCTGAGTTGTGCCCCTTCATTTACAGACTACCTTTGAACTCATTAGCTGGACTTTCCCTATGAGTCTCATTGCATTCTCTCCAGGCAGTTAAATCTTAGGCATGTCAGACATGAGGAATCTCCATTTACCAGCCCTTAATGTCACATTCATTTCATTGGTGTGGTGAGACAAAACACAGATGGTTGCATGACGTGCCCTCTTGAGCTCTTCAGCCTCATCTGGTTGGTAAATGAGTCTGGGTTTTTCCAAGAAACAGAATCCGAGTTATTTGTGTGAATCTGGGCTGCACATTTGGATTGCACTCGTGATAGCTGACTGTTTCTTTCAAAAGCCCCCAGCAGAGCAGTTCATCAGTCTAAGCTTGATTTGCACAGTGCTACTAAATAATGCGCAGTGACAGGAGACTTCAAAAGCAAGGTGCTCTGTCATACAGCTTTGCATCCATGAAAAGCTGATGGGCATCTTCCCTACATTATTTATATGGCCTCCTCATGTGTTCCTGTTTTACACATCTTGCAGGAAATCCTGAGCAAATAGCAGTTTTCACTCCGTGTGTCACTGTAGGTTCATCTTTATACTGCATCTGCTAATTTGGTCTGTTTTTAAATTTCTGTTCTGCCAAAAATTGTGTGTGTGATTTTTCAACTAGGCCTTTCAGTTTTTCTTTGTCTTCCAACGTGTTTGCTGAGAGGATGTCTTTATTTGTGAAGATGAAGCGGCACATCTGCCTCTGTCAAAGTTTGACAAGCGAGCTGAAGGTGACAGCCTGCAGTCTGCTTTCATAGCTCATTTCAGTGCCCCAACGTCGAGCAGAAGAAACGCTCTGATAAGCACAGATTCAACAGAATTGTTTGTTTAATCTTGGCAATATGCAATTACACTCACTTGTTTTGAGTAATGTTTCTCCAGTGACTCCTGTGGGGAACAACAATTTGGCTTGCATTAATTTTTTGTTATTTGGTATTTTCCTCGGAGAATGTAATCAGAAACGTCTGTTCTTAATTAGCTCTTGCTATTGTTGCTGCAACAGATCTGTGTACTGAGCAAATTTTATTATGGATATTGCTTGCAGATTCATGGATTCATGTCTAGCCTGGAAATGCAGAGATAAATCTGAATCATAAGGTAAAAAGGTTTGAGGGTAGATGAGGTAAAACGGCACATTCTGTGATTGATCTCTGTTGTAGGACCATTCAGACAACCCCCTGGGTGCTGCAGTCACTCTGGCCCACGAACTTGGACACAACTTTGGGATGAACCATGACACACCAGAACGGGGGTGTGGCTGTAGAGTGACTGTAGATCGTGGAGGCTGCATCATGACTCCCTCCACTGGGTGAGTCACAGTGTCTGTGTTGGCTTCCTGTTCACTCCACCCCATCTTTAAAAAAAAAACAACAAAAAAAAAACTAAAATATATCATCATAATGTAAAACTATCTCTAATTTACTCACTTATTAAGTACAGTGAATGTCCTCACTGAACCCTGATTGAGATCTTACATAAACATTATTCCACATGCTCTTCCCTTGTAATTTATTGTTTGTTGAGCAGTAAGCAAATGATGCCAATTAACTGTTGGGCCATTGGGTTTATGGCAGATTCAACAGCTGTGCTAATGCCCTGAGGCAATATGACTCAATCTGAATGGGAAGCCAGTGGTTCAGTGGCAGTGCAAAGCCAAGACAGCGCAAGATTCATTTATTCACTGACATAATGCAGTCAACGTCTCGCACACTAAGGAAAGCGGTGCCGAAAGTGTGTACTGTACACGTGGAACAAAAAAAGCTGCTTGTTATGAGCATCTGAGTGACAAAATGCACAACGATCAACAGTTCTATTACGTCTAATTGCTCGCCGCAGTCTGCAGTGACTTAAAAATCTTATAGTAGACCCAGCAGATGCACAGGATGCTCTGAGTAGGAATATTGGGGTGTCTGTTTCAGCCAAGGCCTTGTGGTCTGTGGGAGCCTCAGACTGGTGTTTATGCTGGAAACATCCCTCTCTATTTGGTTTGGACCAAGCCCATGAAAAACACAGTAACACTATTCCTTATTATAGACTTGGAAAACAACTGAGTAGTGAGAAGTGTAGATTTATGTTATAGTCTGATCGGGGGTATTCCTGGTCAATGTCTTTGCTAAATATGGCAACATAGTGAATATGTATAAAAGAGAGAAATGTTTGTTGAAGTAGAAATAAAATGGTTTTGTGTTTCCTTTGCTCTCCTACTCTGTCTGTCTCTACGGCTCTCCCCTTTTCACAGACAGTTAGAGATGCTATTCTTTGATATACATGCAACTTTAATAGTGGAAAATCTCTTAGCAGCTCCAAATAAATAATTGAATACCCCTGAAAATGGTAGTTTTAATGTAGGCAAAACCTACCACCTCCCCCTTTACTATTTGAATCTGAAGTTGTATGTAGCAATGATGAGCCTCTCTGAATGTGGAAAAGGTGTTTGTACCACACTTGAAATAAAGACAAATTAAATAATACATGAATATTTAGCATGTTGTTTTGCTCTCCACGGAGACTGTTTGCTTTTTTTCATTATAGCAGACAAAAGAAAGAAATTATTTAGTCCTTGGTTTTAAAAATAATCCCTGCTACTCCTCAATATTTCTGCCCTGCTTTTTAATCCAGGATTAAGGAAGCAATACATTTAAATAAGGATGTTTAGGAACTCTGTATTTTTCATTCTGCCTCTTGGGTTATTCCAGGTCAGTACCTAAAAGTTTCTGCCATGGGTCCAGCTCAGGCGGTTACTTAAAAATACTATATTTTTCTATACATTTTGCTGAAATTACCTGAATTCTGGTTTTCTAGACAGAAAATCTGATCATTTTTACTGAACGATGTGATCATGCACACCTCTACTCAAGGACTGCTCTGGAAAGAATTGGCACAAATGTCTGGCTGATTATCAGCCCCTCCAGTCAGTAATTGGATGTACTGGCAAAGCTCGCCTACTCTCAGTCAATCATGAATACCGTTTTTTCATAAGGCTCTTTTGTTTTAGTCAAATAGAACAGAGTAATTATAGGATCACAGGAACATTGTTGCTTATATGTTCAAACAGGTATCCTTCAAACTGTCCTGGCCTTCGGGAAAAAGGCAAAGCAGATAATGAGAGCCAGTTCATCATTGTTACTGTGGGGTGGACAGTGTAAGGGGGTAGATGATTGGGGCAGTAAAACTGCAAGCTGACCCAGTGCCAGCTGCACATCTGCACAGAGGACTGCTTGTTTCCTGTTCACAGTGGTCACGACCAATTGTTGTGTCCCCCTTTCCATCCATCTCTCCATCCACCCATTAGCTCTAAATGAGAACATGCTGGTATTTCTCATCCTTTGAGATTCTATCTCCTCGACACATGCGCACACACGTGAACACAAACACAGCAAATGAACATAAACTCATCGCTCTGTCATGGACACAGGAACACATGTGCGCTCAAACATGAGAAATCCACCTCTGAAAGACTATATATATAATATGAATGCCTTGTCATTAAATAGCCAGAAATCTCAGAAGTCACATGCCATGGAAATGTGACTCATACCCCACTGATGAACAGGAACTCACTAGTATGCCTTGTTTAATTGGCTCCATGGGGAAAACAATGAGAAAATGCTCTTCAGTGTCTACAAGGCCAGGCTGACATGGCATCAAGGGGTAGCAACAGATCATATCACCTATTGCCTGTGCTTAGAGCTCAGGCTTTGCATGCATTAAGGAATCTGTAAAATTCATATGAAATATCTAGTGAAGCAACAGTGGTTATGAAGTCTGAAATATTCCTCATTGTCACAGTTGTCATAGTCAGATTAAAATTTGCTTTGTTCACAATTGTGCCAGAACATTAGGTCTTCCTAAACGTATGTCAGTAAATTTATACTTTGCGTTTTCTCTAAAAATATTCCTGTTCTAAGTGACAGAAGATCTGATTCACAGCCTGATCGGTGTTTCATGGCTGAAAAGATGCAACATAAAGTGGATCTCTGTGATCTGAACTGCAAGGACAGAAAGGCTGTGAGGAGAAAGCCCTGCCTAGCTAAATTTGGGTCAAAGGGCTCCCTGAATTTTAATGTGATACTTTCTCACTAATCACTGGTATAATAGGGTTTGGCTTTAAGGTCATCGTTCACAGCAAACTCTTATATTAAGATGGCACTCGTGTGTTAGTTATTTAAAGTTTTAATAAGAAATATATATAGGGAGGCTGTACTGATCCCAGTGAGCTCATTTCTGTTTTTGTCATGGTCCTAATGTAGGTCCGTTTGCCCAGCATTTTAAAGTCTTTTTGACTTTCGAGCTTTGTTTTTGTAAATATTCTGTTGATTCTTGCTTTGTTTAGGGTTTATATAATTTCTTGTATATTTCTCCATTAAGTATATTTAATCTTTTTCTTAAGCTGTTAAAGTTAGTTCTTCCCTCCTGTGTCAAATCTCCTGTATTAAGTTTATCCATGTGCCTGTTTTTTCCACAGTTCCTGTTTTATTTTGATAGTCTCTCATGTGCTTTGTGTTCAGTTTTGCTTCCCTTGTCTCATTAGTTAGATTCAGTTCACCTGTGTCTCATTCTCCCCAGCTGTCTCCACTCCCTCTAATCTGTATATATTGTCTCAGTCTCCCTTTTTTCCTTTGTCAGAGCATCTACTTATGTTTCTGCTTCTGTTTCAGTTTACCCTGCCTGTGTGTCTCTCACTTTCAGAAACCTCTAGCCCAGATGTTTATCCTCAGTTTTGGTCTCCTTTGTACTACATGTTCTGTGTTTGTTCAAACCTGTCACCAGCCTTCAATAAACGGATCACCTTTTGTTCACCTCAGTCCGTCTGCTTTCGCCTTCCTCTGCCTTCCTCTCTCCAATCCCTGTCATCATTACAACAATCCACTGCCCAAGCCACGCCACTATCAGCCAGCCTCATGTCACAGCAGCAGCATCAACCCAGTATTCATATTGCTCCTCAACTTGAGCCCTGTGTAATATGAATGGGTGAGATCAGTCTCTCACTGGCAACCCACTTACCAGTTCTGCAGCCTGCCAGCTCCCAAGCAGCCTCCATTACTCCATTACTCAGGTGAGCTCATTTCCCTCCTGTTGGGCTTTTCTCCACCGGATCCTCATCCATCCTCAGCGCTGCCGTTCAGCTCTTCTGCCTCGATGCCGGAGGTCCCACTTCCTGAGCCGTCAGAAGTCCAGCTGTCCGGCACTCCAGTCTGTTCCTCGCCGACTACATTTTTGGCAGCGATGTGAGGATGAGGAACCTGCCCTCACTGCACCATTTGCTCCCGCGAGGAAGAGGGGTTCCCACCATTAGCACGCCGCACCACAGCTCAAGATAGCTTCCCAACTCGCGTCCAACAATGGATTTTCTCAAACCAAAAAAGGTGTACTTCATGTTTCTGAGCCAGCTGAGTCAAAGACTGTTTTTCATGTTCCAGAGCCAACTGTAAAGAAAGCCGTGTTTTGTATGCTCAAGTGTGTTGTGTGCCTGAGTGAGCTAGTGATAAAGCTGAATTTCTTGTTTCTGAGACCGCTATTTCAAAGACATTGAATAGACTGTTACTCCATCCGGGGCCTCCCGAGAGACTGAGTACCCATCTTTGCTCCCATGTTGGGGGGACCCAAGCCCCAACCAGTTCCTGCACTTAATTCTGTTCCCTGAGTGTGGGTGGCCAGGCCCGAGCCTCAGCTTCAGGCTCCAGAGTCGGCAGTGAGTCCTGCACAGCCACGGCCTTCTGAGCCCTGCTAAGCTACTCCAGTCCTCAGTAGGGATTGAGAACCCTGTGGCGCAGTCTCAGTTGTCTGAGGGGACTGTGACCCCTGTGCCACCTGCACATCCTGAGCATCCTGTGCCTGTACTGGAGCTACAAGAGCCACATCAGGGAGTTGCCTGTAAGCCCTGCACAGTGCCAATTTGTTCAACCAGAGTGTCCTGTGCAACTAGATCAAAGCCAAAGACTGATTTTACACCTGCGGCTGCTGGTGCTTTGTCCCTTCTGCCTGCTTATGTCCTGGCCAGCTCAAACAATTTTCATAGGTCATAGGTTTCATAGGTCCACAATCCAGATCTCTGCCTGTGAGCCCTGCTGAGAAGCACCAGTCGCCTTGGCGGCCTCAGAATCTCATCTCTGCTTTTTGCGGATGAAGTGGTCCTTTTGGCTTCATCAGGTGGTGGCCTCCAGCTCACACTGGAACAGTGACAGCCAAATGTGATGCTATGGTCCTAGCTGAGAAAGGTTGGAGTGACAACTCTAGGTCAGGGACAGATTGCTGGCCCAACTGGAGGAGTTTAAGTATCTTAGGGTCTTGTTCAAGAGTGAGGAAAGAGGGGATCGGGAGCTTGACAAACAGATTGGGGCTATGACTACAGCGATGTGGATGCTGCACTGGCCCGTCGTGGTGAAGAGACAAAATGAAGCTGTCGATTTACCAGTCAATCTAACCAGTCAGTCTATCCTATGGTCACAAGCTTTGGGTAGTGACCCAAAGAATGAGATCACAGATACAAGCGGTGGAAATAAGCTTCCTCTGAAGGCTGGCTGGCCTCTTCCTTAGAGAGATGGTGATGAGTGCAGTCATTTCGAGAGTGGAGCTGTCATTTCAGAGTAGAGCCACTGCTCCTCCACATCGAAAAGTGCAAGTTGATGGTTCAGGCATCTGACTAGGATACCTCTTGGGCACGGTGTTCTGGAAATGTCCTACCAGGGGGAGGCCCTGGTGTAGACCCAGGATACTCCGGAGATATTTTATCTCTTGGCTGGCCTGGGAATGCCTTGGTGTTCCCCTGGATAAGCTGGAGGAGGTGGCTAAGGAGAGGGATGTCTGGGCTCTGGATAAGTGGAAGAAAAGGGATGGATGAATAGATTTTACAAAACTGGAGTCTTCTAAATTTGTTTTTACACATGAATTTCAAATGGCTTACC
>VUQJ01008189.1:5441-17518 GCA_015108635.1 Andinoacara biseriatus | reverse complement strand
TTTCAAAAGGCCTCCCCCCCCCCCCCCCAAAAAAAAAGGTTATCAGTCACAGTGTATATACCCCCTTGTTGAAACAGCAAGGCTTTCAGCTCTGTACTCTGTACTGTTCCAGCTTTGCACTGTGCAAATCATTAAGGTCTGTGATAGACCTGGAAACTATTCCTTATTATAGAACTCCCACAGAGGCCTCGATTTACTTTATGTTGCTACACCGTAGTCAGTGAGTGTTTTGTGCACTCTGTCAACCATCAAACCAAGGACCTCTAAAGCTTAACAACTGTCAAACACTGACTATAGGTTAGAGATGAACCAGAAAACACAAAATAATTCCTTTTATATTGGAGCTGGGGCATGATGGCTGGAAAACATTGAGCTCGATAAGACAGAACAAAGAGTTAAAGAGTAGGCATCTCAACTTAAACCAAGAAAAGTATGAGATCAAGCTGGGAACAAGGTTGAGTCACACTGGGTCTTTCGACCCAGACGATGAGTGGTTGTCTTCAGCGGCTCCGGTTTGCCATACACACCAGATGTGCCAGCCATTACTGGACTTGGCAATGCCCTGCTAGCCCTGGGGACTGCAGCTGCTAAATGCCATCTACTGTAAATCATCGATGCCTCTGCCTCTTCACAGTCATTCGTCCTCCTACCTCCAGACTGTTGCAGGGTAGACCAATTATTTGTGTACTGCCTCTCATAAAGAACAGCTGGATCCCTGAGCAGCTCATGTATCTCAAGAGTTACAAAAAAACAAAGCATGTGAGAGTTTTGTCATGCATTACACAGGCTAGTAACTGAAGAGCAGGGCTGAGTTCATGGAAACTGAATGAATGCGGCAAAGGAGGGGGTTCAACTTTTGAGCAAGTAATTTTGGCTCAGGCTTTGGGGGCAAAGAGGAAATCAACAACAGCAGTTGCTAAGGAAGTGCCCTGCTTGTTGAACAGCAGTCTTGACAGCTGTTCATCAGAGAGAAGGAGGGGACAAGAAGGCACAATTATGGTTGTAACTACAGCTGTTTTTATTGCTCTTTTCTTTCACCATTTAATTTCATTACAAAGCCACTCTGATCTTTTGCTTTAATCCAGAATGTCTGGAGAGCTGCTTCGAGGTAGCCCGCTTTTACCTAATGCAACCTAGGAACAGCATTGGGGGGGAGGGGGGGGTCAGCGGCAAGAGGTGATGTAAGCCGCCTCCGCAGATGTTGGAAATCAAAGACAAGCCAAGAATGAGGCCATGTCAAAACGTTCAGAGTGTCATGACATATTTAGAGCTGTATTAGATGCAAAAACCCAATCAGAGGAAAACATAGTTTGAAAATTTGAAAACATTAAGCTAAATAGAAGTTTCTCCGTCCCAGAAGTCAAAGACTCCAAAGCAAAAGTGTTTTATAGCTTCTGTATAATACAACCAGTAAGTCTCATATCAGGGCTCTGAATTATAGCTAAAACAAATCAACAGCCCCACCACATTCATACTAACCTCAGTGAAGTGAAGAGTTGTGTGCAATTGATGACATTTGCTTTCAAGGGTATCATTTTCTTGACCAGAAAGACAAAATAAATTATATAAAAATACATCATCATCAATGCCAGTAAAGCTGTATGAGGTTGGACATGCTGTTTGTGTTTACAATGTTCAGTTGTTGAGTAGGTTACAGCTGCTGATCCAAGCAAAGGACATAAAGTCATCCCTTTAAAACCTGAACAGGCACGTGGCTGGCAGGGTTAGTAAAGGGGCAGCAGTACTGTTGATGACATAAATAATAAAACATCATGATAATAATTTTATCTAAACGGCACCCTTTATAAAAGATTTTACAGATGCGCAAAAAGCAGAATAAAGCCAATCATTAAGGTCCAACAAAACAAGATAAACCTAAGGTGAAGTTGATAGGGATAAGTGCAAAATGCAAGATACAAAATGGCAATATAAATTATAAATACCAATAAAAGCAATAGAGCAGAAACGATAAACAGCTAAAAGAAAATGAACAGAAAATAAAATAATGCAGAGACTATGAGAGATGGCTTCACATAAAAGGAAGCCTATAAAAATTTGATTTTAAGGAGGCCACTTATTCTGTGAGACTTACCTGCTTATCTCAGGCGGGTTTCTCCAGAGTCGAGGGCCCCTGATGAGAATGTACATTTAAAAATTCAAGGGTCCTTCATCACACCTGTTGAAAGAGACATTTGGGTATCTAATCTTCCATGAATTGTCTCAGGCATGTACTTATCTATAAAGACCAGCACTGATATAAGTTTGAAGATTACACATATATTCACATATTCCAGCTTTGTGCTGAGTTTTATTGTGTCAGCGGAGGTATTAAAAATCTCATATGGCGCTTTTGTATCAGGAGCCACAAAGAATGAGATACAATCTGGACTTATTCATGCACATTTTACACAGACACTGTCATCTAAGGCACTATATCATCACAGAAAAGCTCAATAAAGCCACATGAGGTCTTTAACAAAGGTTTTGGCAGACACCGCCTTGGGCCGTGTGCTTTCCCCACGGAGCAGACCACCCTCTGTCCATTCCAAAAACAATATTAAAAACACACAGTCCCCCATTTCTCCTAAATTTATGGGTGTTGCACATCTTGCAAAGGAAGCACTGGGTTGAGTGTTCATGATCCCTTTCTCATAAAATATGTCTAATCAGATGTCCCTCTCTCCATGGAGAGAGAAGTCACGGGGGCCTTGTGCTGTTCATATGCTGATGGAAGTTTGGAGAGCTGGCTGAGCTCTAGTGGTTAATTGATTTTGTGATTAGCAGCAATTAGCACTGATTACATCAGACTAAAGAGGGCCCTTGTGGGGGATCTCAGTTGTCTTCCTGCTGTTTCTCAATTTGTGTCACTCATGTAATATTTCTTTTACTCACAGGTATCCGTTTCCTACGGTGTTCAGCAGCTGTAGCAGGAAGGACCTCACGGCTAGTTTTGAAAAAGGCGTTGGAATGTGTCTCTTCAATATGCCAGAAGTCAAAGTACTGTATGGTGGGCAGAAATGTGGCAACGGCTATGTGGAAGAGGGAGAGGAGTGTGACTGTGGCGAACTGGAGGTGAGGGTGCTGTCGAATAAGTGTTTTTTATCTTCAGCCTCTTGCAGCTTTTGCCAAAATCTCTTAACTGCTACTCATAAATCATTGTTAATTGTGTTTCCCATTCTAAAGCAAATTAAATAAGGAGAAATGCTAGAGGGGTGTTCTGCAGCTTTCTAGACAAGACCCTGACACAAGTTGTTCACCTTGCTTTCAAATCTAATGGCACAGCGCTTTTGTGTTGCAAATGCATTCTTCTGAAAATTAGGTTAAAGATATGAGTATGGATTAATTCAATCAGTGGAAAGGAGACGTGTTTGGGAGGAGTGATGTCTAATTGTGAAACAATTCACTCAGAGGAAGCACTGCTGACAGTTTCACACTGTCAACTGGTGAATTATTTAAATGAATCTGCATTGGCATGCACATATTTAATGGTAGTGCATGTTGCCAACTGTTACAACTGCAGGATGATAAAACAGATAATCGTGATTCGGCTGACAATTAGCAGAGGCGAGCTGCTTACGGAATTATGAAATATGAAGGAGACATCTATTGCGATTTAGAGGGATATTTTGAATTGCGTAATAGCCTAAATGAGAGAATGCCTTGTTGTCTTTCACAATTTGCATATGCCTTTGCACCCTGTGATTCTTTTTGCTCAAGTTTCAGTCAGGGTCAGACTGAAAGTTGCCTTGTCTTTAAAAACAAAGAACTGACATAAGCTCCCAGGCCTGAGCCAGCAGCAGTAATAAAGCTCTCCACAGAGTTGAGCAGTCATGCCAACTCAGACCAGATCAGAGTTCTCAGACAGGACCTCATTAAAAGCCTCATTAAAAAGCCTGGGTCCTACTCCTCACAATTACTGGCTACTTCTTTTCAGCGTTACTCCTTTGCCTCTTTTTGGCCCCAGGGACCATGGGAAAGGCCCTTAATGGTTTTCAGACTGAAAGAAGTTCTGGAAGGCCCATCACATCAGCTGTGTCCCCTGCCAGCTCCATCCATCCACTTCCTCCCAACTCTTACAGCATATTCAGACTATAATGGCAAAAGGGAAAGAGCTGACCCTCGGGGGCCCAGACAGCCTGCATGAGGTCATATATGCACAAGCAGACTTACATACATACACGTGCACACTCACACGTAGTGCACATCTTATATTCTGAGCCTTGATTGAATTCTTGCTTCCATGTGTATTGGAAAGCGGCATTGCTGATTGGTGCAGCGCGCGGGTCATGATAAAGGCTAACATGAAACAGATGGTCCTCAACAGCGAGATGGGAATGCTATTGTAGATGGTAAAAATCCTCTCTCTGTACTGCGAATAGAGTGATTCACAAATGCCTTAATGTTATTTTGAGATGATTACACTTTTTTTGTTGTTGTCATCATTCTAAATTAATAAATATATCAGTAACCTCTGGTGTGAAATTATTAAACCGGAATTATTGGCAGGCCCAGAGAATGTTTCTGGCATTGCCAGACAAATGTGCATAAGCAAATTAGTACGGAACCGCTCTGTTTTGTTTTCCATTTGATACTAGCTGGTGCAGACCAAAATGCATCTGGATGCTATATGTCTTATAGACCTAAACCAATCAGAGTGAGTGACATGAAAATGTTAGTCATCATATCACACCTGCGCCATTTGAGTAATCGAAGCTATTGCTGCTCATAAAACTGTATAATTAAACCATTTTTTAAATTAATGCACTCATTGGGGACAGTTTCCTCATTCAGCTTCCGTGCCTGCACCTGAAGCATTCTTGTGCAACTGGACAAAGCTGAAGGCGCTTTTATGCATGTAAATTTGTAACCACATAGTTTTAAAAAATAAGGTATCTCAGTATTCTTAAGATCAAGCACATTTAAGGCAACATGAACTCTGCCTGATCTGATGAATACTAAGAAATACAAAGAAATTACATATCTTTCTGCAATGTTTTATTATATTATAGTTCAACCTTCACCAATATTGATATGTATAATCATTTTCAAAAAGGCTCACAAAATTGTTTTAAATAAACTTTCAAAACCAAACCTGGTACATTTATTTAGGATCATATTTTGAGAAAGCAAACACACACACACACACATTGCAAAATTAACCACCATAGGATGCTCTTGTCTAATATCTGGACAGATATCTGGGCTGTGAGGGCAGCAGAGTAAGCAAAGATGCCCTGATGTCCCTCTCCCTGGCCACCACCTCCAGCTTTTTCAGGGGGAACACCAAGCTGAGCGATGTAAGCTCTCCAGCATGCCCTGGATCTGCCCTGGGGCCTCCAGTCAAAATTCTTCAGCTTCACAAAAGTTGTCAGACTAAGTTTAGTTTTTCTACATCATATTTGTCCATCAAACTGGAAGGTTCATACTTTAGCAACTGCTTAATATATGGACATAGAAGTTGCTGTTGTACAGAATGGCAGTCCCTCCTGGGTTTGTTAGTTTGTCCCAAAAGTTGTCATGTGACCACTGAGGCAGTGTTCTACTGTACTGAGCTTCTATTTTTTCTCAAGAGAGTCACAGCCTAGCAGAGAAAGATGGCAGATAGGAGAATAACCCAGATGTTCTCCACTGTAGGAGAAGGCTGTAACACATAACAATGCTCATCTAAGAGTCGAACCTCCCTGAACACACAGTGGCAGAAATCCAAGAAAGATTCTCATATATGAAGAATTAGACCAACACCCTGACATGATTCACACCTACTGGCTAAAGAAGCTAACTGTACTCTGTGAGTGCCTGGCAGCACAAATGAACCAGCTGCTAGCAGATAAGACACATCCAGAATGGCTAACAGAAGGCTGGACAGTCCTGAAAGGACCAATCCCATCCAACTACTGGCCAAAAACCTGCTTCAGCACAACATGGCAGCTCCTGACAGGCATCATAGCGACTAAGCTACATGACTCAATACACGAGCATGACTTAACAAGGAGATGCTCTGTCCCCACTGCTTGTTCTGCACTGGAGAAGTGTAGTCAGATGGTGGTAAACACAGGGAAGGTAGTGAGAACTAAAGGGGATTGCAGGACAGCTACAAGTACCTTGCAATACCACAGGCAAATAAGAACCATGAAGAGGCCACTATGAAAGCTAATAATTGTAAGGCGAGTCTGAAGAGTCAGCTGAATGGGAAAGAACAAGATGCGGGCAATCAACACCTATATGCCCTGCCGGTCATCAGATACCTTGCTGGGATAATAAGCTGGCCAAAGGAGGAGATGGAAGCTACTGACGTCAAGACAATAAATCTCCATACCATGGACCATGGGGAGTCACCCAACTGATCATGTGCTCAGTGAATACCTCAGGCAGCAGAAACCTGAGAAAAAAAGACAATCAAGAACAGCAACTATCATGCAAAGACAAGCCTCTGCAAGGCATGTACCACCGACAGATAGAAGAAGTGGCTATTGAAAAAAGCCGACCAATGGCTGCACAAAGCTGGGCTGAAAGACAACACCGAGGCACTAATCATGGCAGCTCAGGAAAAACCTCTGAGCATGAGATTGATAGAGGCTGGGGTCTACCACACCAGGCATGATCGCAGGTGCAGGCTGTGCAGAGAGACAATCCAGAACAGCAGGGTGCAAGATGCTAGCAGGCAGAGCATACATGGAATGCCATAAACAAACTGCCGGCATAATATACGGGAACATCTGTGCCATTTTGACCTGGAAGTCCCCAGGTCAAAATGGGGCATGCCCACAAGGGTTGTTGAGGGCGAGTGGGGAATTTTTTTATTTATTTATTATAAGGATAAGCTTGCTTATTCAAATTATCAAACCAGTTTAGGAAGCAAAGTAAGGCAAATGTATATTTTTAGAATTCAAATCTGGTTAAACTTCTGTCGATTGCCTGTATTTGTATTCAGAAGAATGGCACTTGAATATAGAGAATGCCTGAGTGCGCTTTATATTATGACAGCATAGCGTGTGTGGGTTCAGTTTCTGATTGCTATTGTCACACCTGCCTGCAGTGAAGTGGGGTTATTAGCTGAAGCAGTGTTGCGCACATCACCCTGTGTGTTACGATTTGCTGTTGAAGTTGTTCCCTCAGTGTTTATATAACCTAAAGTTCCAATTTTTAATCTCAATCTTTTTCTGTTCTATGTTCAGATATTGTCTTTGTTGGATTCTTGAGTTTTACATCAGTTTACAAGGGTTTTTGTTTCCACATTGGAGTTTCTTTGTTTACACTAGTCGGTTTCTTTACATTACACAGCATTTGCTTGCTTATTGAAGACTTTCAGCAATGTGTGTGTGTGTGTCCTTTTCTTTTCCCTCCTTCATTTCCTTCATTTTACTGTTTAATTCAACACAGTTTCTGGAGCCTGAAAAAAAAATCCTGTCAGACGGAAACGTTGTTTTTAGAAACCTAGAAACTGCTGTTTCCTTTCTTCTGTCAGTTTTTTTTTTAGTTGCTACGTTACACAGTCCTGATAGGGCTGCATCCCCTCTGATAAAGTTTGAGTTTTTGCTCTGGGGGGAAATATGATCTCTTTGTGCTGAGTTAATTCTTCTTCACTTTTGTTCCCTCTTACTTACGTTTCCTTTCTCTGCTTGTCTTCTTTTCCCATTTCTTTCCATTGGAAGGAATGCCTGAATCCCTGCTGCAATGCTACTACCTGCACTCTGAAAGGAGATGCTGTTTGTGCACATGGACAGTGCTGCCAGGACTGTCAGGTAATATGTGTTATGATATTTCAGCATAAAGCATTTTCAAAGACCTCTTACAATAAAGTTATTTTCTCTGATTAGCTTGATTAGACATCCTTTAATCAAATGCAGTAGAAATGTCTTTTATGTTGGCATAATATATTATATTTATTGGAGCTTGAATGCTGGTGTTTGTCTTTTTTGCTGTGTAGTTGAAGCCATCGGGCACACTGTGCCGTGAATCCAGCAACTCTTGTGATCTGCCAGAGTTTTGCACCGGTACCAGTCCCCACTGTCCGTCTAATGTCTACCTTCATGATGGCCATGCCTGCCACAACGTGGACGGTTACTGCTATAATGGCATTTGTCAGACTCATGAGCAGCAGTGCATAACACTGTGGGGCCACGGTATGTGAAAAATCCCCCTTGCTGGGTCACACTGAACAGTTCAACAACTGTTACTATTTTTATTTTTTTTTAATGTGTGTAACACGTCTTGTAGGAGCCAAGCCAGCTCCAGGCATCTGCTTTGAAAGGGTCAACTCAGCAGGAGACCCTTATGGCAACTGTGGCAAGGACACAAAAGGCTCCTTTGCCAAATGTGAAGCACGGTAAGACTTGATGTCCCCATAGAAACCAATGAATGTTTTCAGTAGCATCTGATTTGCAGAAAGCAGTGAGGAACATAAAGCATATTGTACCTACTGTGTAAAAATGAGTATTACTCACTCAAATAGCAGGACTTTTTCAATGCTAGGGACCGCTGTGTGTGACTGAGGCTGAAACAGTTTATTCATCAGTTAAGACAGAAAGAGGGAGAAAAAAAAAAGCAAAAATGCCAGATTGCTTTCCATTTTTCTGAAGCAATTTTTTTTTTAAAAAGTTGATCCACTAAATGATGGAAAATGATCGTTAGTTGGAGTCCTAATTAAGGGTTGCAGAGTCATTTGATGTAAGGCAACAAGTTCTGTTCTGAAACCAGCATAAAGCGAGCTGCCTGTTCTTTAGCTTCTTTAATTGGACAGAAGGAGAGAGATGAAAATAAAAAAATAAAACTGCACGTATCCACAAAACAGTGACATGTCATTTAATTATTGCATTGTTATTCCTATTGGTGTTTGTTTACAGAGATGCAAAATGTGGCAAAATCCAGTGTCAAGGAGGAGCTAATCGCCCCGTAATTGGCACCAACGCTGTTTCAATTGAAACAAACATACCCCTGCAGGAAGGGGGAAGAATACTGTGCCGAGGTACGCACGTCTACTTGGGTGATGACATGCCCGATCCCGGCTTAGTCCTGACGGGAACCAAGTGTGGAGCTGAAATGGTGAGAGCTTAAGGCCTGTGATGGTTATATAAAATCATTGCATTTAGACGCACAAAAATCTGAAGTACTTGTTGTAGTTTCTGCTTCACTACATGAAACAGTGCTAAATTCATTTCTCTGAGCAATTTATGAGAAAGTTGCTTACAAATTAAGTAATTAAAAATGTAACAATACTTTAACATCAGATGCTTTTCCGTGTCTTTTATCCTATATTCTGTTACAACAGTGGCTCGTCATATTTAATAATGAGGTCAGCATATGTGCAAATAATCCCCATGGGTCAAAATTTCAGACTTCAGACTGCTCTAAATGCTGAGTTTCAGACAGGTTGTCTACTCTCATCTCAAGGGTGCAGCACCCTCACCTACCTGCTGTTCAGACCTTCTGTGTGTGTGAGGACCAGTCAATCAGAAGGATGTTGCCTATATTAAGGGGCAAGGGAGCTAAAATGGCTTTTTTCATACAGAGAAAGAACTGAGAGCTGCTTCAATGCTCTCTTTAATATATCAGTTATTTATGAAAGATAATGTGATTTTCTTATATATTAAATGTCATAATTTTAATCGAGGAATGACATTACCCAGAATCGAACCACTGTGAGTAATAGTTGGTCCATGATCCTAAAATTTTATGTCTGAAAGATCACAAGTACATGCCAAAAAGGGAAAGGAGAAGTGTTTAACTTCCAGTCAACGTAGGGAACTCAATCCAACAAAGAAAAAGGAGAAAAACCTGTTCAAATGAAAATTGGTTACCAAAATAAAACAGGAAGTGGCTTGAAATGAAATACAAAAACCAAAACAAAACGGAATTTAAATGTATTACAAATTGCTGAGAAAATAAGAGTGAAAGAGGGGGATGTGAAGTGAATGGCTGTGACTAAGAGGTTTTGAGAAGTTCTTTAGGGTATGTCCTCTTGTCATTTCAGACTTGCACAGGCTCAGACACTTAATTGACTCGCCATTATTCAGTCTACTTGGCATCTCCTAGTGGTCATCAATCTAGCCATTGGTCATTTCCCTGATCCAGTTAGTCCATTTAGTATAATTTAGTTCTCTATGAGCCTTGACTCTTAAGGAGGATCTTAGCCTCCACCCTCATCTGCTAAGGCATTACACTCTGTGCCTGCTGCTGCCAAGCTCATCTTCACATTCTGCCCCAGTATACTCAGTTTGGGTCTGGTGCCTGTAAAGAGACATATAATACATTTTTGATACATTCCTGTCAGCGGTGACATGATTATATTTCATGCTATACTGATTTATAGCTGACATGGTCTGTCAGAGGCAAAATAAAAGAGAGGGCAGGCCACATATAGCTGTTTATTGCCTTTTAAAAGGAGGGTTTCAGATGACACTGACACAATCTTTGAGCTGTTAATTTTTCATGTCTTTGTCTGCTTCAGATGTGTTTGAATCGTCAGTGCCAGAACGTCAGCGTTTTTGGTGTGCACGAGTGTTCAGCCAAGTGTAGTGGTCGAGGGGTGAGTACAACGCCTTTCATTCTGTTTCAGCGTTTTGAAGAACTGTATGACAGCTGTCTATCCTAAAACGAATCCCTACCTCATTAATATCCTTTTCCTTTTACGCATGAGCTTATTTAGGCTGTGAGGTGTTCAAAAATGGCCAGTACACGTTGGATAGAGAGCCATTACATTGCCCTGCAATCAATCATTCTGAATGCTGAAAGGTTCAATCAATTAGACGTAATGATTTCATTTCTGTTTTATGTTAAGCGCCATTCATCATACCATCAGGCAGTCATCTTTGTCCCGAAAAATGTGTTGAAATCCGAAGGCCTGGCTTTGTTTGGCCAAACGCTGGAAGCAATGACACACAGTTTGACTTTGAGCTCGAGAGAATGGATATTAGATTTTGCTTAAATGCCACCCGTCAAACATCTTTGGGTGGTCCTGTTAGAGATGAAATATATGGCTTTGTAGTATTAAATTTCCTGGTAGAGCTCAGAGGCTTTAGCTGTGACTGTTTAAGTTGCTCCTTCATCAAATACATACCGACGACAGAATTGTGACTGACTCTTAAAGTAAAACATGTCTGTGCGTTATACAGTCATATTTGTTTGTGTAGCTCCATAAGACATGCCTATGAAATTTTAAAGGAATGTTTTTCTTGCTGAAATAAAAGGAGACAGGGCACCCCTGCATGCACAGATCAGATCAAGATGTTGCCTTGGAGCGAGGCCCTCACCTGTTCCATATTACTCAGATAGGGAATCCTCTTAGACTTTACCATTCCTGCGCTCTGCACGACAGGAAGAGGGAGAGAGAGATTATAAAAATGTGGTCTTAGAGAAAGGGTCTGCTCTGTATTTTATACCAGACATCTTTGCTACATGGAGCCTGGCACGGCTGAATGTTCTGTCTGCTTCATATGGCACATAAAAATGTAAATTATTTTGCCATCTATCCGTTCATCAGTTTTCTACTGCTTATTTGGGTCCGGATGGAGGAGGGCATCAGTTTTAGCTGCTCTGTCCAGACTTCCCTTGCCCTGGCCATGACATTCAGTTCTTTTAGTAGACATTCCCAAGCCAGCAGAGAGATGTAATATCTCCAGCATATCCTGAGTCGGCATGAAACGCCTCACCTAGGAGATGTCCAGAAGGCATCTTAGACAGATGCCCAAACCTCTTCAGCTGGCTAATTTTAATGCAGAGGAACAGCAGTTCTACTTTGAGCCCCTCCCGAATGACTGAGCTCCTTACCCTATCTCTAAGGGTGAGCTCAGACACCCTTCGGAGGCAGCTTATTTCTGCAAGTTTATCATATCTCGAGCAAAAATCCCAGCATTCACTTATTCCATCTTATTAAATTTGAGAAAACTGCTGCTTTGCTGGGAAGTAAATCAGAATTTTCTCAGGGTTTTTTTGGCAGCTAATTTTCTGATATGATTTTTTTTTTTTGATCATTGAGAAATTGAGAAAAATGTTGGATTAATCGATACTAAACCCGTGTGAAGTTACTCAAGTCTGCATCCCTTTACAGAAACATAACTAATTTCTACCCTATTAAATCT
>VUQJ01008186.1:45172-55454 GCA_015108635.1 Andinoacara biseriatus | reverse complement strand
TAGGTTGTAAGTATGTATACTTACAACCTAAACTAAAGCATAAAACAAAATAGCTTTTACTACTTTCTTACATTAGTGGGAGGCACACAAAAAGTTGTGACAGTACTGCATCTCCTGGCCAATCAGTTCAGGTTCCCAGAGTTGGACTCTAATCAAGTTCTAGACCAGGGGTATTCAACTCCAGGCCTCGAGGGCTGGTGTCCTGCAGATTTTAGATGCGTCCCTGATCCAACACACCTGACTCAAATGGCTCAATTACCTCCTCAGTACACAGTCAAGTTCTCCAGAGTCCTGCTAATGACTTCTATATTTGACTCAGGTGTGTTGAAGCAGAGACTCATCTAAAACCCGCAGGACACCGGCCCTTGAGGTCTGGGGTTGAATACCCCTGTTCTAGACCCTTCTAAATAAGTCCAAATAAAACAGAATTGAAAAAGAATGAATGTGACCACTGCAGTGCCATGACAACAGACCAGAACATATCTTTAAATAAAAGGGTTCAGATTTTTTTTCCTTTTTTAAAATTTTTTTACAGAAGTTCTAATAATGTTTTATTTTGTCAATGTGTAACTTTTTATAGCTTTATGAATTACATCAATTTACTATTAAATGTAAAACACAAAGTGTACAAAAATGGAGCATATGATGTGTATGTTGTGTATGTTATAGTTTCATTTAATAAATCAACTGAAAGACAATTTAGTGTAAATTTAATTAATTTTTTTCAATATAGGACTATTCAGTGTACTGTGAACATTATTCTACACAAATGCAGACGTGATGCCCGCATGGATCAAACTGAACTTATGCAAACTGATTAAAATCTGTGAAGCACGTTATATTTGGGGGCATTTACATTTTCTTATCAAGCTAGAATAATAGCCAGTGGTTTGGACAGTATTCTGGAAGTGTTGAAGCATTGGGGCAAAGCATTTCCAATTAAAATGTGTTTAAATCATCAGCCCTAAAGACATTAAACAGAAACATGAGCTGGATTTACAGAATTTTTGTTTTGTCAGCATGATTTACTTATCAGCGGTCACCAGCTATGGATCACTGTCAAGCCCTGCCTATTAGTGTACCACATTTTTGATGTTTTTTGATCATGTCTCTGTCTTGCCTTTGAGTTTATGTAGTCCAACTAAAGGGCTTTGCATCAAACATCTTGCCCTGTGCAAAAAAAGAAATGGGATGGATATAGTGGAATTTGTTATTTACTTTGTTTTTGGGGGTGTAATAGGTCAGGTTAGTTTACTTTTTCCAAAATTGAAAAAGCTAATCAGAGTCCCCAAATCTTTACCAAACCTGTGAAGTTAAGAGTCTACTGCTCCCTTGCCAAACTGGATGTCAGCCAATTCTTCAATATCTGAATTTCTCTAAGCCCTACTTTTTAATGCTACTGACCACCTCCACTGACTCAAGATGTATAGAAATGCACCGACGGTCCATGTGTGAGAGACGTAATGATTGTACATCACTTCAAGTGGGGCATGTTTACTGCATGACTGCTTTTCATCCCTGCCCCACTGTGTTAATAGAGACACAAAGCCTAACCACCCCAACCTATTTTCCAGCAAGCAAATTACATGAAAGTGAGCATTATTCAACACAGTTTTGATAAACATTAAAATAAATAAATAAAAACATTTAGGGCAAATTTATCTCCTGCACAGCAGAAAACCTCAGAACAGGCTGGCAGATGGGACTGTTAACAAGATTTACATTTGCCAAATCAACAATTATCCCAATTTCTTACTCTGACAGAGACACCAGCCACAGTTTTAACCAACTGGAAAAAAACTATTCCATTACTCTGCAAAAGTAGCAGAGAGCTAGGAAATGAGTTGATTTAAACAATTATTTAAAAACTTTTAAATATGGATAACATTTTTGCTCCAGTATTCCTTGGTTGTCTTGTATCTTTGCCATTCTTTTAACAAATATCAAATTCTTATCGGTTGTATTTTTATGAACCTCCAAAGGACTGGTCATAAAATGTCCATCCATGCATTTTCTTCCCTTTTCAGGGTCGCGAGGGGGCTGGGGCCTATCCCAGCTGTCATAGGGCAAGAGGCAGGGTATACCATGGACAGGTCACCAGCCTGTCACATGTCTAACACAGAAAGAGTACAACCATTCACACCTACAATTAACCTAACCCCACTAACTGTATGTCTTTGGATTGCGGGAGGAAACCGGAGTACCCAGAGGAAGCCCACGCATTCACAGGGAGAACATGTTACAAAATGTCTTGTAAGAAAATTAAAATGACATTACGTTCATACATTAAAACAGCATCAAATGGCTAAAGATTAACTCCACTCGACCGACAACTTTCCAACACCGACAACTATGGATATACCTGGAGATAAAACTCATACAGTTACAAATGTAGACATAATCCCATTCTTCTTAAGTTAATATTATCATTAATAATTACACCAATTATAACATCTGGGCAGTAGCTACTGAGCGTTCTTGAATAAGAGCTCAACTATGCAGACAGCCAAACACATGCACATGAGCAAATACAACAAAGCCAAAACACATCAGCAACCATATAAAGCTCTAAGAAGGAAACAATGGAAGGAGGGCAGAGTAAACAACTCACATTTACAAAGAGACTAAGGGTAAGCCTATAATTTGGAAAGCACAAGGATTTTACAGAAAAAAATGTTTAAAAAGGAAGATACTGAGTCACAGATACTAATAGCACACAATTCAATTATGACCTCAGAGGGGGGAGGGTAAGGGTAGGCACTCTACTTTCATTTGGGTCAAAACAAAACCACTAAAATAATACAAATCAACCCTCAACTACCACCTTCATGTTGATCACACTGCAATATCAGCAGCAACCCCCACATCCTCACCCACCATCCTCACTTACAGCAAAGAAGCCTAAATGAGGCTCTTTTATCTTCACTATTCACGCATGGCCAAACTGTAGCTTCAACCCATTAGTAATGCCAACTGTAATAATTTCTCACTTTTTAATGTTTTACAAATCATATTCTTCTAGTCATTTCCAAATTCCAGACTAAGATAATTATTAGGTTGGGTTGGTTATTCTGTAGTCTTAATTTAATTTATGGAACAAGTGCAATATGTGACAGCCATTAACTGCTCAAGCACCGATTAAGATTTCCACTGGCTCACTGCAAATTCAGTCACTTAGCCTCATGCTAGAATGCATCCAAACAGGCTGCACCCTTACAAGTTGTTTTGTTTCATGACAGAACGCTTCAAGGATCCCAGCTGACTTCACACTTCTCACTACTATTTCAATACAGACTTTAAAAAAAGAAAAAAGAAAAGATACTGGTGAGGTGTTAGGCTATCAGAGTAATTTAAATGATAGTTCCAGACCGAGTCTCAAGCGATGGTCTGCCACACAGCACATTTGAACTCTCAACAAGAGAGGAGCATTGATCAGTACACATAATCGCATCCCTCACACTTAAATTCACATACTGTTTACAGATTTACAATGTTAATATTCATCATATAACAAAAATTGGTAACTGTCATACCTGTACCTCAACTATTTTAGCCTACATGGAAATCTACAATGTAATTTCCAAACAATTCCATTTTTGAGCTTCTATTTTAAAGGCAAAGCTTTTTTCATATGCCTCGGCAACTACTCAAACAGGACACTTGGAACTCAAATACATCTACAGTCTTTAGAAAGAAAATCAAAACTTCATAACATTTTTTTTTGTTTTGCCCCAGGTTACATGGCTGTCATTTCTGTGCTATAATCAATGAATACTGAATGGATTTATGTTAGATATTTAAATCTATTCTATCAATTTATATTCAAATGTCCAATGCACCAAACTGACCCTATAAGTATTACCTACATTCATAGGCATGCACATTGTCAGTGTCCCTATAAGCTTGTGTTTGTGGCCCACTAGAGCAGTGGTTTTAAAAAAATTTTGTACCCAAAGAAAAAAAAAAAGACGACAATATTTCAACATTTCACTTCATGTCACATGTTGTCAAATATTTGACTGTATTGCCAGATAAAGGCCCTTTTCACAGACCATTTACGGCATCCAGAAGTGGGCCACAACTAAATTAGTATACAACAGTATACAACTTGCTTCATCTCTTTAGACTCATTCACAAAATAAAAATAAATAAATAAAAAAAATTGCTTTTTGACATGGGCCAATTTGTTGTTTCTTCACCCAAAATGAATTCTTCCATGTGCCTCTTTAGCTTATGTGTATGTGTTAGCATTAGACAACTTCTCCAGACAGTTGACATTTTCAGGCTCCACCTAAACCCCTAAGACAGCAGAAACTGCTGCAAAAGCTACCCAACAGTTTTCCTTACCCATTTTCTTTAAATTGTGGCTTGTCTGCACTAGTGATTCATCATGGTTTGCACCACACAAGAAAGCAATCTATTTTTCACCTTACCAATGTCCTCATTTTGAATTAGGCCCTTTGATCGCCCTTGTAAATTCCACCATCTGGCACTTGCAGAAACAAACTGACAGAGGTTTTATCAAGTATGCATCATCTGCAAAGAGTCCTTAGTTAAAGTCAGCAGTACCCCACCCAGACTGTAAACCGTGTGAGTAGAACACCACTGTCCCCTCCTGAGTCGCCTGAAGAAATTGCTTTGAGGCTATCCGAAAGTCTTTTTCCAGGTGTGGGAGAAGTTCCACTGAATTCCTCCGACACCTAAGCTTTTGCTTCGGCATCCGTCAGCTGCCTCCATAGCCAAGCCCGCTAGGACTCTTTCTTCAGCTTGATGGCTCTCTTCACCTCCGGTGACCACCATCTGGTTCAGGGATTAGCACCACAACAGGCACCAACCACCTTGCAGCCATAGCTCTGAGCAGCAG
Organism: Andinoacara biseriatus; assembly: GCA_015108635.1. Taxonomy (NCBI): domain Eukaryota; kingdom Metazoa; phylum Chordata; class Actinopteri; order Cichliformes; family Cichlidae; genus Andinoacara; species Andinoacara biseriatus. The sequence goes on along the minus strand of VUQJ01008186.1, from coordinate 50,590 downwards.
CCTCAATGATGGAGGTGTGGAACAGTGTCCATTCAGATTCAATGTGCTCAGCCTCACTCTAGGGTGTACTGGTGCCATGTGCACTTATGGATATCCTTGTGTTTGAACATGGGGTTCATTATGGACAAACTGTGGTTTGCACAGAAGTCCAATAATAAAACACCATTTGGGTTCAGATCCCAATCACGCCCCTCCAGGTCTCATCGTCATCCCTGAGCACCCCGCCCAGCTACTCCAAGAAGGGTGGATACTCTGAACTGTCATTCGGCACATAAGCACAAACAACAATCAGGACCCATTCCCTGGCCCAAAGGAGCAGGGAAACAACTCTCTCTTCTAACAGTGAAAACTCTGATGTACAGGCAGCAAGCCAGGGGGATATAAGTATACCCACTTGGCTCGCTGGCGTTTAACAAGGGTAACTCCAGACAGGAACAGAGTCCAGTCCCTTCTCCAGGAGACTGGTTCCAAAGCCCAGGCCATGCATTGAGGTGAGCCCAACTATATCTAGACAGTATCGCTCAACCTCATGGGCTAGCTCAGGCTCCTTTCCCACCACACACGGTCCACCAGAATTTAGATATTTCTCATTTGTTTGAATTATATACAAGTCCTGAAATTAATTCTCCTGTTAGGTACGCCATTTAGCTTTAGTGGATTCAAGAAAGCTCCTGCATTCCATCAACTTATAATGTAAGTAGTGTGTAATAACAGAGGGGAGAGGAACATTGTATGTGCAGGGGGCAGGGTAAGGCAGTGTGCCATTTTACCCCGATAAGCCAATGAGTGCAAATCTGACTTTGGGTGCCTAGGCAGAATGACAAGAAGCATAACAGATTGTCTCAACGCCTTGAAACCACCATAAATTTTTTTCCTCCACACATATTTGTTAGAACAACACGTAGGCAGCACATAGCCCATGCCATTTACTGTCATCCTGATACAGAGAGCAGTCTGAGATTAGTTATAATCTCTAGGGGAAGACTGGGGAGAGTGAATGATGGTAATCCTGACTAAGCCACCCCATACACAACATAGGTATGGCACACAGGAGTTCAGGGTATTCATATCTCTAAGGACCTATATTATAGTCTGTCTAGTCCTGTCTTTCTTGACTGCTCAAAAGATACAGAGATTAGTGATGACATCATTTGTCACTCTATGACTAAGAGAAAAAAAAATACAACTGATGAGACAAGCATGTTGTGGTAGTCCTCAAAAAATTTTAGCTACCTCTTTAGTCACACAGTCCATTGTCTTTGACTGCAGCTGGTCACAGTAGTCCTAGACCTGCTTTGGAGAACTGTTGCCAACTGGAAGGTCACTCTAAACAGAACTGTGACATGTGGCCAAGCTTAGTGAGATTTCAGACCAACACAGACTATCACTGGGAACTGTTTTACAAGTTGTGAAAAGTTACAGTCTGTCTGCCAAACAAGAAACTGAAAAGGGCAGCTTATTATTACACATTACTTGTCACAAAGTGTGGTCATCTATATTCCAAGAAGAGCACCTTTATTTAGTATTATTTAGAAATTAATTTAATAAAGCGTGGTCCATCTCTTTATGTGCACACCCTTCTAGTTACTATCCAATTATGTGGGATACATAAAAACAGCATATGCTTAAATATATTAAAAACACTAAAGATACCAAACTACTTATTATTCATACACACAGACCTATAAATAAATCACTGGGACAGCAACAGCTTCTATTAATGAACTAGACCTTGTTTTGCAGTCCCATGCCCTCAGCTCAATACACTCAAAAAGCATCCTCCTACAATACAGGGGGAAAAATCCCAAGAGGCAAACTGCTAATAAATGTGTCTAGTGTATAGTATTTGTGCACGTCAGAAATGCCAGAAAACACTGTCTAATGGCACCATCTCAAAAATGAATTCAGGCTAGTGATTCATAAATCCAAAAGGCAATTGAGAAGAAGAGATGCTGCACCTTAAGCAGCAGCATCTCTTTCGCAGTTCAACAAGTCCTATCATACAGCATGAACAATCTTCAGACACACGTGCATGCACACACACACACATTTAATAACCATTAAATTCCTAATTGACTGAGGCCCCAATTCCACAAGGACATTTTCAGTTAAAAAAGGTTAAGTTTTGATGTGTTTCAGCCTCCCGTTTACACAAGACGGGTGTGAAAATTATACTTTTTGAATACGGGTTCCAGAGCGAAGCATTTTCTAAATGCTCTGATCTCCGTTTCCATGTAAACAGGCGAAAAGGCTACTTTTTGAAAACAGGGGTATTGGCACATGCACACTATGGTTGCAACTCCTATATCCTTAACGCCAACTTGTGGCCTGGCAATGAGAGCTACACTTGCGTTTCCACGCAAGTGGAGATTGTTTTTTGAAACATCTGAACGTGTTACTTTTTGAAAACTGTAAAATGACAGTTTCCACTGAAAATGTTCTCGTGTAAATGGGGCCTGACTGGTCTAATAATCATAAAATGACAAATAGCGCTTTTCTACTCTGACTGAGCACTCAAAGCGCTTATACAACACGTTTACATTTACCCCATTCATGCAAGCATTTCCATGTGTAACTAAGCTAAGTGCTTTAATTATCCAACATCAGAGGTGGCAAAAGTACTGACATTCTGTACTTAAGTAGAAGTACAAGTACTTTTGTTAAAATCTACTCTGGTAAAAGTCGAAGTACTGGTTCAACTTCTTTAAAAGTAAAAGTAAAAAAGTAAAGGCTCTGAAATCTAATCAAAGAAAGAAAGTAAAAGTACCTCTTTGAAAGACGTTTGTAACAGGTGTTTTTGCGTAAAGCTAACTGAACGTCCAGTAAATTATATTGTGTGCAGGCTGTGATCAGCTGACCTCCTGCTGCTCTCCCCTCCTCTTTCTTATTTCTATATATAACTTAAGTTATCGCTCATTCTCTGTTCTCCCTGGAAACACAGCAGCTGTTCTTTTAGCTATCAGACACACTGTGCGACAAACTGCACACACTTTTTGTGCTTTACGTTTTCTGTCACTCATTTGCCTCACCGTTCCCGCGTGCAGAGTAAAGCGCAACGTCGGCCAGCTCTTACTGTAGCTGTCTGCGAGCGAGCTTTGCAGGAGCCCCTCCCTCTACTGTGTGGTGTGTCTGTGCCCTCTGCTTAGTGGACACACAGAGACGCTGCCGCACATCGCAACCAATCACTGCGGCTCAGATCGTTTGATGTTTGACGGCGCACTGACCAGAAATGCAAACTTTTCACAGACGCGTTAAATCAAAAGTAACAAGGTTGTTTTGAAAATGTAAGAAGTAGAAAGTTCAGATACTTGGGTAAAAATGTAGGGAGTAAAAGTAAAAAGTAGTCAGAAAAATAAATACTCAAGTACAGATACCTAAAAAAATCTACTTAAGTACAGTAACGAAGTATTTGTACTTCGTTACGTCCCACCTCTGTCTAACATTCACACACATTCATACTCCAACGCTTGCATCAGAGAACAACTTGGGGTTAAGTATCTTGCCCAAGGATACATTGACATGCAGCCTGGAATAGCCAGGAATCGAACCACCGACCTTCCGATCAGTGGGTGACCTCCTGAGCTACAGCCCCAACAAATGCTTTAAGATTAAAACTAGCTAAATGTAAAAAAGTAGTAAGTTTTGAAGCTTATTAAAAAGCAAGAAAGTCAGCAAAAGGCCCAAGAAAGCCAAACGTGTGGCAAGATATAAAATGGCATCATGAATTGATACTACAGTAAAGTGACAGCTAGCAACCCCACAATATGCTATTTTCACACCTCTGTCTTTCATCAACACCAGATAATTAGCAATATCACAGAAAAAAAAAGTACAAAAAAATTCTGTCTGAAGCTTCGCCATTATAAAGAGAACTGAAATTTCACTGTTAACACTTTTTAAAAAAAAATAAGGAGTCCGTAGTTTAAATACTATTTAAGATTATGTTAGACTTAAAGTTATGGATTGTCACCTTGGTTTCCTTTTTATGTGACACAATTTTCAGGCCGACTTCAGCCACACCACCTACGTAACACAACCAAAAGGAATTTATTTTGTAGAGTTCTGAATATTAAAGTCTGGGGCTTATAACTGAGCTGCAGAAATACATTTTAATTTACTCAGGAAATACAGTTTTTTGTGTGTCCATCTGCCTGTAAAACATGTCAATTTGTTTCCATTGATAAATCCCTGCTCTACATTTTTATATCGGCATGGCCTTTAAGAGAGAGCATCAACATATTTACTAGCCCACTGGTAGCTTCTGGCACAATTGATGGAAAGGGAGGAAAGAGAGAGATAAGGTTAAGTTATAATGGGGACGAATAAGGAAGCATCCTGTTCGCTATTTTGCACAACTTCCTGCCACAGCCCTTAGAATTTGAGAAATATAGCTGGGTGGAAACACTGACATTTCCGTATGTGTATATGACTGAGCATGCATGCGTGTGCACTCAGTGAGAAGAAAAAAAAAGAAAAAAAGAAGTAACAACAAAATAAGTGTGTGAAGACTAAATTTAATGAGGCCGTTTAAATAAATGACAAGAAAAACTACCCACAATATTGAAGCCTCTTTGACTGTTCACTTGAAATTTATTAAAGTCCTTCAAGTGGCAGTGGATGAAAGTGTTGTAAATAGTCAATAGATGCAAGCGGCATATGCGCATGGGCATTTGGTGAAAACACTTCTGAGTAAGGGAAAAATAAGCATGACAAAGAATGACACAGAAACAGAATGCTCAGTTTACTCTACTGGCTCTATCACACTAGAAAACACAAGCACAGCAGCAGGCACACCTCTAAACTATCATAGACCGGAAGGAGTGTTCCTGTACAGACAATGCACACTGACACCAAAAATGAAACCTATACCATCTGACAAGATCAAGATGGAGTTGTGACGACAGTTTGTTTACTGTGACTGAGACTCAACTCTTTCTTCCATCTTCTTCAAAAGTAATTCAGCATCTTGTTATGAACTATAAAGAATGCAAAAATAAATAAATAATAATGGGCAATAATGGGCTTGGCAACCACAACTCTGCCTTTATTGCATTTCCTGAATAAAGAAAAAGAAAAAAAAAAGTGTATCCTCTTTTACAGTCAGTTACTAAAGGCTGCTTTCACAAAGGAAACCAGTTATTTGGTGTGGCCAAGATGGATCAATTACACCATATGCAGTCGCTCATAAAGATTATTTTCATTGTGTATTAATTCCTTGGAGTGGCTTTAGTTCAAAAAAATAAACATATCCACAGCAACTGAGATAGTTATCCGTCTTGTGTCTTGGGAGCAGCAACACACACACACTAACACACACACACACACACACACAGCATTTTCATGGTTAGCAACCAATCAACTTCAGAAAGTCTTATTCAGTTGAATGTAGTTTGTGTATGGTTCCTGTGTGTTTGTTTT
>VUQJ01008186.1:24731-36276 GCA_015108635.1 Andinoacara biseriatus | reverse complement strand
CTCGAACTCCATAGCATGCAGCTGAGGCTCCAGAGCAGATCCCACGGAAAGCAACTGCGGTTTTCAAGCATGCCATGCAAGTTTAGACTCAGATGGAATGGCCGGTGGAATATTTACATGACGCAAATTGGAGAAACAGAGACAAATGTTCATTGTGTCATAAATGTCACATTCTAGAACCTAAGAACCCAAAGAAGAGTTAAAAAAGAAAAAAAAACATCTCTACCCTTGAGATGTCAGATGAGCAGTTTAGTGTGCTAGAATAAGAAATCAGCACAGGCCAGATAATGTCAATTTCAAAAAAGGAAAAAAAAAAGAAAAAGCAACAGCTAGAAGAATAACAGATTCTAGTAGCTACTAATGTGGGCCTGATACTATAGAGGGGAGTCGTGAGTTACCATGTTGCAGTAGCTTGCTAGTAGTTCCATTACATTCATTTTTGTGCAGTTAATTGATTTAGCTTTTTTGTGTATACTGTAATTGCAAGTTCAGGCTGTTATATACAGTTTTGATCTACCCCTCATTTATTTATATTTCACTAAGAAATGGAAAATACGTGCAGCAATCTAAAATGAAATGTGCAAACATACTTGGAAATATAGTGTATAAGGGAACAGGAGTGTTTGTACAATTCTAAAACACTTGAAATTGAATGACCACTTTTATTCTTCAACACAGCCTGAACTCTGTTATGCAAACTTTCTTGTAGCACTCTTCAGTTCATCTGCTGTTGATGTATTTTTGTTTGTTTGTTTGTTTGCTTGTTTGTTTGTTTGAGGGGGGCTACCACTTCTTCGTTTGTCTTCCACTTATCCTCACTTTTTTATGCATACAGTGCACACCATGCCTAGCCACGGCAGGTTTATATAAAATAATTATTTGGGAATCACCTTGATGCTGCAATGATGCTATTTTATATCAAACTGTGTTATCATTGGCATTTTTCAACTACAGAAATGGGAACAACTTATTAGTTTTGTGACAGGCTGCTGGAAACAAAGTGCATAAAGATACTATTTAAAATTGTGTCTGCTAAGTTGTCAGTTATGTATAGACTCAACACTGGTTCATCCCTTTAGTTAGGTGCCTTTTTATGCTTGAATGATTCATAGGTCAGTGTTAAGTGGTTTAAAAAATCCTCTAGAAATGGTCCAGAAATGGAAAGGTGATTTAAGTGAGTTTGAATGTGCCATGGTTATTTGTGGCAAATAGGCTGGTCTAAGTATTTCAGCATCTGATGATTTTTTTGTGATTTTTTTTTTTTACCACACAACCATCTCTGGTGTTTACAGAGAATGGTCTGGAAAAAAGAAAATATCCAGTGAGTGGCAGCTGTTAGGTGAAAATGTCTTGTTGAGGTCAGAGGAGACTGACCAGACTGCTTCAAGCTTAGGAAGGCAACAGTAACTCAAATAACCTCTTTTTTATAACCAAGGTATGTAAAAGCACTTGTCTGAATGCACATAATGAATTTTCCCATCGTGGGACTAATAAAGGGATTCCTTATCTTACAACACTTTTAACCTTGAAGCAGATGGGCTACAGCCACAGAAGATCATTCCGGGTACAACTCCTGCCAGTTAAGAACAATTTGCGCTGGCTCACCAAAATTGGGCAATAGAAAATTGGAAAAGCATTAGCTGGTCTAAATCTGAGTCTTACCCTTGATTTCTGCAGCAACATTCAGATGGTAGGGTCAGAGTTTAGCATAAACAACATGAAACTATGGATCCATCTCACCTTGGTTCAGGCAGTTCTGAAAACAAAGGGGGCTCCAACTGATCACCAGCAAGGTGTACCCAATGAAGTGGCTCATGAGTGCACCTAGCTTTATAGTCCAGCATTAAACCAGTTCAAGGGAGATTTCAAAGTGCATTTTTTTCCTCCAAATCTATTCAATTTCATGTAGCATAAAAGCTTCATAACAGAAAATGATGCTTATACCAAAATTCTTCTGTAGTTTTCTCAGGTATCCCTTGCCACTCTTTTCCTTTTTACATTGCCAGAGACCTGTGACTTAGGGACTTTTTAAAATATCTATGACTCCTATTGTCTAAAAAAAATGTAGCTGTAGGATGGACCTAATAAATCTTTGCTTAGTCTTTTATTGCAAATAAGCAGGCAGTTCATCTTATTTGGTCCTGGGCTTTTTGGCTTTTTGCGCTGTAACCCCATTGTGCATACAAATATCCGGACCTGGGGCTCCACCTAGCGTTAGAAAATATCAACTTCAGGCGCTGCAGTGTGACCGGAGCCAATCGGCTGCGGCTTGTCGGGCAAGGTTAATTGGCCAGGAGAACGCAATTGTCGTGTAACCTATACTGTGCTTTATTTTGGTTTATTTTCATACACAAATGCAACTGGCACAGGACAATGGTTAGAAAATAGATACACAATGCAACTGCAGTCAATCATTTCATGAGGAAGGAACATAACCCATTTTCTGAGTGTGCTAAATAATTACCCAATTCTTTGCAGTGTCTTCCAAATAAGCATATTTATTTGGTCATCCATTTAGCGCTGAACAAATGTGGCCTTCTGTCTGATTTCGGGGCTTCAGATCCAGATTAGGCTTTAATTAGGCACCGCAGACAAAAATAGTCACCATATTCAGCTCTTTTCGATGTAATTTTACATCTCAAACGAGGCATTCAGTAAACAGTGACTGAATACTCAAAAGATAAATGTTTAGAAGTTTATCTGGCTTGGTTAGTTTCGACATATAACGCCCAACACTTGAAATTCAGCGCTTCTCTTCGTCGCACACTTACACAAACCTGTGCGCACATTACACGCGCACAAGTCACGCACTCGCGCGCGCGGGCGGGCGCAGGATTACAGAGATAGGCTCGTTCTATCTGTCCTGGTATGTGAGAGATGTTTTCCAACAACAAGACTGGAGAGGATTTGCTCATCACCGGTGGCACTGAAACAGACAACAGTTTGGTTTATCGCAAATTACTCGTCATACTTCAGCCTCGAGTCTTCATTCTTCGGAATATTAGAGCTATAAATTGTGGGAGAAAGGTTAATTAAAAGTGAAGGTGCGCGATAAGACCGGCAGCCCTATGGCACTCGTAAAAGCGCCTCTATGGACACTTTAGAGATAAACATTTGGCCCTTCACATCGGCTGCTGCAGCATCAGCTTCAGCATCGCTATTCATTTGCAGGAACACAGACAAGAATATTGCCACTTCAGAGTACATTTGAATATCTTTATGGGACGATATAAGTCAACAATCTGTCAATTAATCATTTTACAGTGGACAAAAGGTTGGAAATCGTCTGGTGATTGTTTCATTTCACAAGACAAGACAGTTAAGTTACAGTCTTACAAAATATTTTACATACAGACTACTGTATAGACTCTTTCTATGATGACAAAATGAGCCATGTTTTAAGAAAAAAAAAAAAAGGTTCGCCTCAACAGTGTCAGTGCCAAAATCTGAAGCCAGTTAAATGAGGTAATGTAAGCTTGGGAGCATAGCTGTAAAGGAATACGTTTTGATTGCGCTTTGTGTGCAAGACGGTTTCAGCAATTATTTATCAGTAAATACAAGGTTCAGGGTCACTCATTTGATCAGGAGTGATGGACCACTTATCTTTCCAACAGCCGTAGACCTGCAACACGCTTTGCTATATTTTAAAGTTGGGGCCATGGGTAATATAACAAAAGACGTGGGGAACATGTACCATAAACAAGTAGTTGACTGAACAGATTCCAGGTTACTGGGGGTTTAGTTTGTCCAAGACAACTAACAAAAGGCAACAACTTCATTTGTCCAATATGTGCAGCAGCAGCAGTTCAGGGGTCATCCTTTACACCCCCTGACAGGAATCTCACTAAATACTATTAATCCAAGAAATTGGTCCTTTGGGGTCTGGCCTACTTGTAGGAGGTCCGAGCTTCTCTCAGTGATCTGTCATATGGCATGGAGGCGAAGAAAGAGTTCCGGAGCTGACAGTTGATGAAGAACACAATAAGCAGCACTAACAGGAAAAGCAGTAGGCACATGACTATGTAAGTGATCAGGTCCGGTTTGTGGAGCTCGCCTTCCCGGAGTCCACCTCCCCCTCTTCCCGTGGTGGGTCTCAGCAGAGCGGCAACGCTTACCGAGCCACCGTGGGAGGCGTTCAGGGAGGAGGGGGCATGTGTGGTAGACTGTGCCATGAGTACCAGGTCGAAGTCTGGGGTGTCGGTGGAGTTGAGGAGGATCTGCCTCAGCATGGCGCCTCGTGGGCTCACCGACAGCGTTGGTCTGCTGGTGAATGAAAACATATGGAGAAGGTTATGGAGCCTACTGACCCTTTGCCTTATGTGAGATACAACAAACCGATAAAAAGAATCACGAGCGATCACTTTGCGACAAATTTAAGAATATTCTTTTACGATAAGAATAGCACGCGCTTTGAAAACAACTCCGTTAGTCTGACAAGGTCACGGATACAGCGCACTGTGCAGATCAGGACATGGTGATTCCATCATGAAAACATCACAAAGCACAGCGGAGTCACATTGCAGGTTTCCCGAAATACTGTATGGCATTGTGAGATTTTGCTCTTTGTAGAATCCCGCGGCGACGTTACTTACTTTGGTGTGAGCTGCGAAGAGTTCCGCAGGTGAGCTGAAGAAGACAAAATCTCGGCTCCGCATTCCTCAGCGTCCCCAGCTCTGTCTGCTCCAGCGCCACCGAGGACGCGCCGTGAAAAAGCGGCGGGTCGATAGTTTCAGATATGCCCCCACAAATCATATGTCGCCAGGTATAATTATAGCGCAGAAAAAGCACATCGAACCGAACTGTTCAAATCCATGTGAGTGCGAATCAGACATCTACAGTATAGCGACACAGTGCTAGTTCCACTTGTTGGCTTTTAAATCCAAACTGACTTGCTACGCATGTGGTTGAGCACAGACTGGTTACTGTAGCAGTATCCAGATGACTGGGTTATGTCAGAGGTGGTGAAGTTCAACGACGATCGCTGGTGCGCACACGCGCGCTTGTACGTCGCGGTGCGCAGTCGGTCAAAACTACTTCGCCTGCGCTTGTACAGCGCGCAGAGGCACCAGGAGCGACGAGCGTTGTCTATTTGACTATTTCACTGTCCTTTTATCCAGTAAGGGGTCGATAGTTGCTGAATTCAAGCTGCAGACTGTGTGCCCTTACGGGGGTATCGATCCAGTGTCACTAAAATGAGATGAAAGGAGATATTATTGGGAGACAAAACACAACAGCACAAAGCTGTGTGTGTGTGTGTGAGCGAGAGAGAGAGAGAGAGAGAGAGAGCATTGCAGATTAGGAGAAGGCAGGGACAAAACTGGAGTCACGTCACCAAATTTGTAAGGAAAATGCATTTGTGAGCTGAGCAGAAGAGTTGAGTATGTGGGTTGCGCCCATGAAAAACTTGCCAAATATTCTCCACCAGTGCCAAACAGCTTATTCTGCCACTCACTCTTGTTTCAAGCCTTTGCTACCCCACGTGCTTACAATCTGGCTTGTGATTATTGGAGGCAATGCAGAGAGATACTGAGATTCTGCAACCAGTGGCAATCCCATAACTCCACAGTTTGGGACCGAACTCTATCTTTCAAGATGACAATGCTTGCCCCCACAGAGTGAAGTTTATCAGCCGTTTATGCCAGAGTTACCAACAGAACCACACTGTCTGACTTGCAACAAATTCTGGTTCTTCCACATGCTACTGTGGCCCCTTTGTGAGAAATGAATAAGTTGTTAAATTGTCAGTGCATCTGGTTTCTTTGCATGTCAATCATCCAATCCAATAAATGACACCAAATTCAATTCAATTAAATTTATTCATATAGCACCAAATCACAACAAATAGTGGCCTCAAGACACTTTATATTGTAATGTAAAGAACATATAATAATTACACAGAAAACCCAACAATCAAAACGACCCCCTATGAGCAAACATTTGGCAAGAGTGGGAAGGAAAAACTCCCTTTTAACAGGAAGAAACCTCTGGCAGAACCAGATTAAGCTGTTTGGCAATGACAGAGAATCTTAGGCAAGTTTTTCAGGGGCGGTGCCTGCATACTTAACTCTTTCCAAAGGTATACGATTTATTGCCAAAAAAAAACATTGTTAGGGTTAGAAACAAAGAAATCATCAACACAAATTTCACACAAAATCTATCTATCTATCTATCTATCTATCTATCTATCTATCTATCTATCTATCTATCTATCTATCTATCTATCAGGAGTGTTGCGCCATATAATTCTTAGCTGGTGATGAGACAAATTTCAGTCAGTGCCATTTCTGGGCTGATGTGGGGAATGTCTCACACTGGAGTGATGAGAGAACAGGGAAAAGGTGTGAGGTTGGAGAGTGCCTGTAAGAACTCACGGGGGTTATTAAATCGTAGGATAGGTCCACCAATTCTATGATTGTCTTATAGTCCTAATGCCCCAGTCATCCAAAATGTTAAACATGAATACATTTAAATAACACTGCTAGTTCATTTCTGTTTTTAAAAAAAAATGGATCTATTTATTCAAATGTGATTTGTTTATTTTGGAAAATGAATGTGTTTCTCTGTGAAATATGTTTGACATTGCTACTAGATACTAAAAAAGTGTTCTAAAGATGGTGATTGGAGGACAGTTTGCTCTTACATGATGTTTCTGAAATGGGTGTTCATGCAAAGTGCCAGTCCCCTAAAAGCTGTGCCGACCTGTTTCATATTCATCTGCACCTGTTCTGTCACAACAGAATGGCTGGCAGGCATCGAGAGCAAGGACAGAGGGGCGCACACACATGCACATACACACCGTATGCAAACACCAAATTAGAAAATGACTTTGATGCCACATTAACACAAACTTTCATGCACACCGACACAAGTACAATTTGAGGCGGACTACAAATAAAAGACAAACACCCAGAGGTGTCCCACATCAACTTTGTATTCATTGATAAAGCGGATTACAGTGAACCAGAGTTTGATGGAATGTTAGTGTCACATGGGAAATCTAAATACAGCCTAAAGTTTTGTTTATATAGTGAAGGGACAGCAGTAATTGTGATAGAAGACTCCTATTTTTTTTTTTTTTTCATGCATGGCACTCTGCATCCATGCTTTATTTTTTTCTCCATGAGCCATCCCATCACAATCACACATTTACGCACAAATGTACATGTTACTCTGCAAGCACAAAGGAAATTTGATCTGTGTTGAGCGAGTCTTTTCAAGTGGTCATCAGGATGATAACTGACCTACTCACTCCTGCTAATCAGGTGATGTAGTTTAGTTGAAAGGAGGAAAAGAAAGGGAGATGCAAAAGTTGTGGAATACCTTAAAATAGATGTTGAATTTTGCCTCACTCTGATTAATATAATGATTATCAGCCTTTGGTAATTAGCTGTAACCCATTACAAATAGTTTTCATTAGGAATGTTGAATTGCAAATTTCCACCATCATAAACTTCATTAAGAATCTTTTCATATGAAAAAAACTCTTTTTCTGCGTGTTTGTTCATGTGGTCTGTGCTCGTGTGTCCCTTTAGGCCATATGTGCACACACAAACACCGAATAACACACCACTGCCCTCATGCATTGCATTTTTACAGCCTACACTTTGAGTTGTCTTTGCCTCACTAATTCCCTCGTGTCTCTTTTCCATTTCTCTGTTGTGTGGTCTGTTTCTCCCAACTTCTCTCCTCACTCTTTTTCCTCCCTCTACACCCCCTTTCTCCATCGTTTTTCTGTTTCTTAATCCTTTTAATCCAACAAAAATAAGGGGGGAGACAACTCATCCATGAAACACTGAGAACTCAGAATGGAGATAAACAAGAAAACTAAAAGTTTGGGGATTTTTCTGACTTTAATAATGTTGTTTTACAAGAAGAACTAGAAAAAAGAAAAGAAAAGCACTTAAAAGAAGCTTAATGTTCCCATTGATGGGGACCTAACCAAAAGCAAATAGCAAACCAAGCAAGTCAAAAGGGATTATGTGTGTGTAGCCTATACTCTGCAGCCACACCACTCTCTCTTTCTCGTTTACACACACTGATAAAACATGCATTGATACACACTCCTCTGCACTGTCAGCTAACTGGAGAACAGGCTTTGCTCACGGGTTGTTATTATTTTGTTATTTTCAGTGGGCAAGATGAACTTTTAGAAAGTCTTTCCTCAAAGCTTTCTGCCACTGTCTTACATCACTAAGTTTCAGTCACCATTAATTATGCCAACACAAGTGATTTTAAAGAAAAGGGCACGAACCAACAAGGTGGTAATCTGTACTCCCGGCAATGTTTAACTCATCTATTACTGCTAATTCCTTTGGGGCTAAATAACTAAATAGACTCAGCTGAGTTTTGTTTATTTTTGCTTCATGAAAGAGTAATATTGTTTTCTCGCTCTCCCAGCATGAGCTCCGCTGTGCAGTGCAGTCATTTGCTGCAATGACAGGAGTCCAACAGCCATACAAACATACTGTCTGTGGAGTCCATCCATCTCTGCTGCACTGGTAGACTAGCGTGTAAAAACAATTCTACCAAAGCCCCCAAATCATTAATGATCAATATTTCCTAGCAATAAAACCCCATCCATTTGCGAGTTAAGACAGATACAGACATAGACGGAGCCACGTGGCATCGGAGAGCAGTGCTGCTGCCAGACATCAACACAGATATGACAGCGCGAGAAAGATTACAAAAACATTAAAACACACGTATAGGAGACATCTGGCATGTGTAAACCACAAGCAGGGATATACACACACACACGCTGCTGCACACTTACATAAACACAGACAGAGAAAGGGAAGGGAAACACAGCACAGACAATATGATCACTAATGGCTGCACATGTAGTTAGGGTTCTTTATTCTCTCATGTCAATTCCGATTCCATTATCAGTCCGACTTATTTCCAACAACAGCCTTAAACAAGCTAAAAACATGACAGACAGACATCTCCCCACATTCATTTGCCGTAATTGTATTATTTTTCTTCCAACTATGTTCTCTTTAACCTCGGAGGAAAAATCATCTGGCAAAATAGGATTTCTCCCTGCCAGCAGAGAAAATGCCCCCCACCCCCCACCCCACCCCACAGAAATCAGACACTGCACAATTAGTCACTTGATTATCTCGCCAGCACACCAAATGCTGTTTCTCATTTCAGAGAGAAATTAAAAGAGATGGTTTTACCTTCTCTTACAGTTAAAGGATGAAAATATTCAATATGAGGGGAAGCTCAAAATAAAAAATACGCTCATTATATTTAGTCTTATTTGTGAGGTCAAAATATAGTTGAATCCTGTATTTTCTTACAGGGGAAAAAAACAAATGTAACTACAATAACATTTTTCATGTAGACTCAGATTCCAGTCCAGATCGAGTGGCCTGCACTAAGAAAGCTGACTCAGCCTTTTCCGGCCATTTCAAAGTGTAATTTAGTTAAAAAAAAAAAATGGTAAGAATGCAAAGATGCTGACGCTCAGATAGCTTCTCCGTTTCATTTTTATTCATCTGCATTTCAAATGTGAATCATTCTTGGGAAGTTGTGTTCAGGATCAGTGAAGAAGGTTTTTAGGACAGAAGAGCGGGTGCACCTGAGGTAAGCAGTTGATTGTTTGAGTGCAGAGCGGGTCCCTGGTCCAATATCTGTGCAACAGAACACAGGTTCACCCCACACTTGAAACACAAAGAATTTGGAGGGAGGAGAGGGATGAAGAGGGGGGGTGGTGTGGAGAAGAGGGGCGCAATGGGAGGGAAAGGAGGAGAAAGGAAACAAACAGATCAAGCGGAAAATAACAGAACCAGTGTTTCTTATTGGACATAATCTCTGATCCCACCATGAGTGTGTGTGTATGTGTGTGTGTGTGTGTATGTAGCTAAGGTATTACTCATGCTGTATTACTCTGTTTACACAGCCACATTCTGGGGACTTGTCTTCTATATGGGGAAAAAAATAAATCCCGCTTAACCATACAATTTTTAAAGTTTGAAGGTTAGGATCTGGATGAGGAGAGGAAGAGGAAAACAAAAAAACAAAGCTCATTTCTTCGGGTTCACAACTCGAGGTTCAGAAAAAAACTGAACCAAAGAGTCACATGAAAAGTAATGGGGATGAGATGAAACAGCAAGCGGACGGCTACAAACGGGAAGTGACAGAGAATGAAAGAGGTGCTGAAACAGACCCAAACAAACAGCAGACTCAAAAATAAAAACACTAGGGTGGGTGAGTAAGTGAAAAAAACAGGACCCAATACATGCACACGCGCAGGCACGCAGGCACGCAGGCACGCACGCACGCACACACACAAAATGACAAAGGAAAGGAAAAGTGAGTCAGAAGATGAATGATGCAGCAAAAGCTATGACAAGCCCATAAAAGGGAAACTATGTTGTAGGTACATAAATAAGCTGAGGGGAAATTGTTGCTGTATATTAAGACCAGCAGTTGGATTATTATAAACACAATTTCCTCTCTATGTCTCTTTTCTTGCTCACGTGCGAGTCTTACAGAAAGTGAATGGGAGAATATTTGCAATGCAGAAAATGTAGCAACAGGTTCCGTAGACTCTGGATCTCTTGTTCACTGTTACCCGTAACACTGAAATAAAGATTCCAAAGTGGATAAATGACAGGAGCCGTCTGCTGCTGAATCGCTGATGCTTATGATGTTGATAATTATAGACTGAGTCATGCCATGAAAAAGTGCTGGTCAGTGCTGTATGTGACTGCTGTCAGACTTCAAGCATTTATGCAAACGGATTGTGAAGATTTTTACTTCATCTTGCTGACTCTATGTTAACAAATGCTCTGATCACTGAAAAATCCTGTAGATTTTGAAACGATACAATATTGCTATACAATACTGTTGAGCATTTGTTTTAATGGCGGTGATAGTGGGTTAACCTTTCATCTTTCAGGATCAATGCATTTTTAGGGCAGAAACCATGGCTCTTCTTGAACATGTAATTTTTTATTTTTAATGGTAAACCTTTAAAGCTTACAGAGTTTGAATATTCCCCCTACAAAACTTTGAAAATGCTTTAGTTAAAAGGTATTTATAGTACTTTAGAAGTATTCAGAGGCAGAATAATTAAAATCCCAATGAGACATCTGACTGGAGGCACTTAAAGAGAAATTCTGTCAGATGGTCAGCAGGAGCTGGAAACAAATTTAATAATCCCTCAGATTAATTTAAAAAAAGAGGCCTCGCAAACCCACTTCAGTCCTGAACCTCAAATTAAGTCGATAGAAACAGTCCTTTCTCGGGGAAAGATCCTCTCATTACAAAGACCCACACCTGACACATTTATCTTGTGTGAGAGTGTTTCAAGCTCTTCACTTTGCAATTATGAGTGCACTCGTGGCTGCAGACACTCTCATTCCTCAGTGTAGCAGCTCATGGGCCTCAAGGCCCAGTTGAGCCACCTGGAGAGCTTGTCAGAGTTGTCATATGATTCCCCTCATCCATCTTGAAACAGTGCAGCATTGCTTTGGAGAATTGGTAAACACTTGGCGAATCTTTCCTTCTGATGGCCCGGCCCATACGTCACGAC
>VUQJ01008174.1:25797-36283 GCA_015108635.1 Andinoacara biseriatus | reverse complement strand
AAAACACACACACATAAATACATATACAGTATGTAGGCCCTGTCTGTGTGTGTGTGTGTGTGTGTGTGATATATATATATATATATATATATATATATATATATATATATATATATATATATATATGGACACACTCATTTATATTCCCATTCACAGCTCATTCTGCTAGTGACTGTTGTTTGGTGTTGTTTGTCGTTTATTGGAATGGATTATGACATATTAGCAATTTAACAGTTTATTCATTTAACAAACAGGGGTCTCAGTAGCATGTGGAAGAACCACGCACAGCCACAACAGCCCGGCACTTTCTCCTCATGCTGGTCACCAGCTCAGTCACGCACTGCTGTTGGGATGGCATCCCATTCTTCAACCAACATTTCTTGCAAGTCCGCCAGTGTAGTTGTGTTGGTCACTCTGACATAAATGGCATCCCTAAGCTGATCCCACAAGTGTTCAATGGGTTTGAGGTCAGGACTGCAGGCAGAACATTCAATCCTCTCTACTCCAAATTCTGGATGTAGTCTCTGACAAACCCGCTTTGTAGGGGCGAGCGTTGTCCTCTTGGAGGATCGAATTCTGTACCAGACTGTGGAGATATGGATTGCAACTGGTTGCAGAATCTCATCTCAATATCACTCTGCATTGTGATTGCCTGCAATGATGACAAGCCCAACTGTCAGCACCTGGGGACCAGAAGCTCCAAACAAGAGTCAATAGCAGAATAAGCAGTTTGGCAGTGGCAGAGAGGATGTGACAGGTTTTTCATGGCTGCAACCCACATACTCAACTCTGCTGTTCATTCCTTGCAAATGTGGGCCCATTTAAGGGAAATAATGGTATAAGATTTATTGCCAAGAAGCATTGTTGCAACAAAGAAATAATAAACCCAACACAAATTTCCTTGCTTTTTGTGCTAAGTTTATACTGTACATACAGAGAGAGAAAACACAAGAGAGTGAGAGAGTTAATGTTCCATTACTGTAGCACCTTTAAGAGGTTTAGTTCCTGAAATATTTGCAGTGATGAGGACTCGAATTATGTGTGAAACTTTCAAAGACACGCAGTAAAATAACTGTTAAACATCACAGTTGGTAGTGCATGCTCACTTGCAAAGAAATTTAGCATTACTACCTCTCTTTCTTTCTTTTTTTTCTTTTTTTTCTGGACAGTGCCAGACATTTGGTTGATAACACAGAAGGGTCTAACAAAGGAGCATGGCTTTTGAACAGCAAGGTTTCAAAAAAAAGCACACGCACACACACGCACACACACCCACACACAGAGACATATTTATATACCCAGAAGAAGAAATGTTTGTTCACATGGTGTGATGCTGCCTCTTGAAAGTGTTATCTGGCTTTGTATTTTGTGCAGTCAGTTCTGTCTGCATAATACTCGCTGCATTCTCTGGGTTGCTAGGTTTTCCTCACTGAGTTCATCGAGTCTGCACATGATCAAAATGCCTTAATGGAGACAGGAGTCTTTTCTTTCCACTTTATTTGCTATAGTGGTGAGATGTAGTGTGCACGTGTTTCATGTATTTGTTTGTTACAGTCTTTCTATTGCAGACGACTACCTGCACACACTTGTCTATTTTACATTCCCAATGTGTGTTTTCTTCAGTGTGACAACAGAAATATTAATTTGCGTTTATAGAGGAGCCTCATATTCAAACTTGACAAGGTGCTTTTTATGCCTACACTCTACTGATGTGGATATCAACGTGACAAGATATGTTTTTCCTTGAGAAAACATTTTCTAATGTGATTTTAAATTAAGCACGACATCCAAAGTCCTTCAGGAAGCAAGCAGCCATCTTGGTTTATTTTGAAGCCGTGCGAATGAAACGGGAAAGAGACACAACTTTAATGTCAAATTGTCTTTGTGAGTGAAAAACACATGTACAGGCTTGCCAGTCAAATACAATGAAAAAAAAAATTGTGGCAAAGTTTGGCAACTTTACTACAAAATAAATTATCAAAAGCTTGTTTTCCCTCCCTGCTAGGCATGTGTGCAGCTTCACAACATTACAGCTTCCAAAATAGGTCTGAACCTGTACTGTGCACATAATTCTTATACATTTCCCATTTTGGATGTTGATTGGCTTTTGGGTGCAGGGGCAGGACAATTTTTAAGCACCTCCTTATCTATCGTATTACTCTAGCAAGTTATGTTTAGGAAGTTCAATTTCTTAGCTGCTTTTTTTTTTAGTTCACAATCCTAAAGTAACTGCATTTGCAAATATGTGACCTTGGATGTTCAAATTAGATGTAACTACTAAAACCCTCAGATGAATTCAAATCTCAGCGACCTTGACTTCAAGCTAAAGGTCAGAGGTCAGGTTTACTGGAAATCTTGTGAACGTGATAACTCAAGAATGAACTCACCTAGAATGTTCGAATTCACACCATAGATGCATACAAACATCACGCACTTGTTAACTGACGTCACTATAACAGCTTCTCTCCAAATACTTATTAAACGGTCTAGTTCAACACATTTATAAAAGAGCTTGTCTGTCTCTGATGTTTCTCATGCGCATACCCTTTGCATTCACTGATAGAAAGTTTTCTCAGCTCCTCTTGTTCCACAAATGTCTGACATGACAGTAGCAGGTCACCTTGCTCTGGTCAGATAAGGTGTTGAGAAGAACTCGAACTCATGTCATGTCTGGGGCTCATCGTACCCAGGCCGGGAACAGAACGTTATGCAGCTGAAGGCGGGTTTAATTTGGACTGCTTAACACCCCGTGCTGTCCAGAGCTGTCAAAGCTGCACAGAGAGGAATCCTTTCTCTCAGTCAGCTGAACTGCATAGATAAAAGCATTCGCCATTAACACATGCACACATAGAGCAAGACAGAGTGTTCCTCTCTCAGGGGAAATACAGCGTTCCTTCTTGACAGGACCATTTTTGATAAGTGAAGATAAGTTGTTCATCCAGTGACTGACTGCTTCATGGAAGTGAACAGGAGCCAAAGAAAAGACACAAATCTGAGAATAAGAGCAAAATTTGCTTAGTGATGGACCGCTTTCATGGTGCAAAGAGTAAAAGAGCAAATAATTGTAGCAATAGTTTTCAGTTTTGCAGTGCTGTGTTTTGCTTGTCTTGATTTTGACTGGTGGTATTAGTAGTTCCTTCAGTGTTTCACTGTCTGTCTCTTCTTTCAGTGAGTGTTTCTGTTCTGATCTCTAGTGTGAGTCCTGCTTCTGTCTGTTGGTAACTTCTTGTTTTATTTTTAAGGTTAATTTTTTTTTCATGTGCTGTGTTTAACTTCTTTTCTGTGTCTTCCCGTGATTCCCTGATTGTTAACACCTATGTTCATTATTTTCACCTGTGTCAGCCCTCAGTGTATAAATAGTCCTGTCTCCCTCTTTGTCCTTGTTCTTGATTAAATAAATAAATAAATAAATAAAAGAGTTGACCAGAAAAAATGTTGGGCTACAGCTTCACGGGGCTCCATATGAAATGGGAAATTCCACGAGTGGAAGTTCTGACATGCAGAAATTCTGATAACACACAGCCTTATCTGCAAGTGTGACAGCATACTTGATCCACCGTGGTCCCTCTGAAGCTTCTGAATCTGCAAAGTGTTGTGAATGGTGTTTAGATAGGAACAGAAGGCTGCTGCTGTGGGAATACTATGAGATAGCAGGACCTTTGATAACTCAGGAGATTTCACACTAAAAATCCAGAGGGATTAGGGGGGCACTTTACATTCTGATGACTTCTAAACCTTCTAAAAATAATGGTTAGACTGGACAACTGATGTTGACACCAAAGAGCTGCATGCAGTGACAGATCATTGATGATAAACTTCTGTTTGGGCAAAAGCAGAGACTGACTGATGCTAATAGCAGTCTCTGTTCCACAGTCAGTGTCTGGACCTGTGCTCTTTTTTGGAGTTAGCCATAACAAGCGGCACCCAGCCCCCCACAGTCTGCTGCACTCTGCAGGAAGAAAGATCAACTTGAGAGCATCAGAAAGAAGAGAATGCGGTCATGAGTTCTACTTAAGTTTAATCAACAGGGGCCCTCCTCTCACCTCTGTCTACTCTGCTTTGGGCCTGTGTTTGTGGCTTTGTGTGTGCATGTGCGTGTGTGCGTGCGTGCCTGTGTGTGTGTGTGTGTGTGTGTGTGTGTGTGTGTGTGTGTGTGTGTGTCCCCTGGAGAGAGAAAGAGAGAGAAGCCAGGGTTTTCAGGTTGTGTTTGATAAGCAAGGTGGTGTTGGGAGGTACACAGACCCTGAAGCAGAGTGACCCCACAGTCAAAACAACAGGAAGGAAATCACATGACCCATTCAAGTTGTGGTAGGAACCCTGATAAACAGAGGGGGAGACAGTGAGCATGAGCAAAAGGGGATAGGGGTGAGATCTTCTTTTAAGAAGCTGTCACACAGGTGTCTGCAGACATGCTTGGCACCTGTCTAGGTGTGGATTACAACATCAAGACCACTACAAAGAAAACAGGAGGGGAATCGTTGAAGGCAACAGACTCGGAATGAAACAGAAGGCACAAAGACTTTCCTATCATTTTTTTTATTCCTGGTTACCATGAAGACATAGTGTTTGCAACCAAAGAAGAGGAGTTATCAATAAAAATAAGGAGATGATGCTGCCTAGCAACAATTAGCTTTCTAATGTGCTCTAATTTACTGTGCTCTCTTTGTGAGTCTGTGGTACAGCACAGAAAACACTACGGCAGATTTTTCTTTCCCCTTTTTTATGATAAAGGTCCAGGTCAATAGACAGGATAAGCACTGGACATTAATGACAAGTTATTGGTCCCTCAAGTCCTGACAGCATGGTAGTGTAATACAGTGGTCATATAAAAGCAGGTTGTAAGAACTGCTGTTTTATTAGCGGGCTGTTAAACTTTGGCCTTTTGATGCTTCCTATGTGTGGCATCTCTCTGAGATCATGTACACATGGAAAGGAGCACTAAGTATACTTCAAAATTTCATGATTTCAACAAGATTAAAAAATAATGCAAGTTGTGCAGCTGTATGCAAAATGTAAAAAGTAAAATGTTGGCTGGTTTCATGAAAAGTCTTGTTTATCTTACAAGTTCTTAATTAGGACTTAATTATGCAAAGCCTAATTTGTGCTGGTTGGAAAGCCAATGCAACAGCTGAAACAGGAGTGGTGGTGCATCACCATTCCACTGCATGTAGCTGATGCTTAAAGAGGTGCTGCAATGATTCGTTGGATAGCAAGTTACCAGTTTGTTTGTTTTTTGATACAGTACCAGTCCAAAGTCTTGGCACACTCACCCATTTTTATGAATGGTCGAGTGCGTCCAAATTGCCATCTTGGGACATTTAGAAATAACGTGAATGGCAGGTAGAATTTCTTTACCTCTCAGGCTGCAGCTTTGTTTGAGCTCTGGTCTAGTTTTACGTATACACCCTGTGGCTGTATAATCTCTCCACTCCCTCTGTCTGCCCCGATAACGATCAGCGGAAGTCTTTATGACTTCCGTTATGGCTGAATAATCATTGTGTGCATTGGGCTTGCACATACAAGTACAGTCACGCACGCATGCTCGCACACTGACACATGGGCATTGCTACTGGCCACCACATCATGTGTCAGATACAGGAAGGAGATTATTAGCTTCCTGAAGAGCTGATGGGCCTAGTGGTGGTGGTGCAGCAGACATAGGAGCTAGGTTAAGGTCAGCAGTGATATGGGTTGGCCAGAAATTGAGAGTCTTGAAGGGGCTGGGGCAAATGCAGTAGACTGGAGGGAGTGAACTCAATACTGTTTTAGGTTAAGAGGCTCTTTGATCAAGGACACACTACAACATGTAGTGTGAAAACATTAAAAGTGCCCTGACCTTCAACCTGCCACCCCTGTCAGAGACTGTTATTTGCATGGGTAATTATCAAGGCTTTAGTGTGTGTGCACACATACAGATATGAAAGGTCATATCGGCAACAAACACAAGAAAGTGCAGACCAGGGCAGCACCGAAATGTCCAGTACTCCTGTTATCAGCTTTGTAATGGTAATTATTGTGTGTACAGCCAAATTTATGAGCGTATGTGTCTATTCATCTTTGTGCGGTGGTGTCCAGAGCACATGCTTGTACAGCTGATACCTGAAAGTGCAGGTAGTCCAGACAAGGTCACAGTGTACCTCACGGTTTACATGTGACCCGAGGGGTATTAAGAAATTAATAAACTGGATGGTGCAAGTCAAAAACTGATAATAGGCTAACGGGCTTTACATCTGCTGTGACTTTTTTCACCCAAACATTGGTACTTTGGGTCGTGGAAGCTGTGTGATATATTGCTCATCGTATTCTCATTACCACAGAGGAAAACACAAATGTGGGCAGCTTCTTGTAAACACAAATACATCCCTTTCACTGCCTGTTTTGTACAAACACATTTGCCCAATCCTGCCCTCAGTGCAGTTTTGTTCCAATGAGTGCAAGTGGGTTTGAAAACAAATGACGTGCTTGGTCTTTTATTATGTTCCGGACACTGTTTTTCCTGAAGCTGGAATGCGGACAGGAATGTGTTGTTGCTCTGCAAGCGCTCAAAGGGAGAAAACCTATCAACCTATCATGCTCAAGGAAAAGGAAGAGACAGGAGAGACGTGCAGAGAGAAACAGATTGAAATGGGGACTTAAAGAAAAGTGGGGGTGCAGGGTGTGTGTTTGTGTGTGTGTGTGTGTGGTGGTGGTGGTGGTGCTGGGGGGGGGCACGGAGACAAACACCCCATTACTGTTAAGAGTAAACCAGGGGATAGTGAAATCTCTTCTCTGTGGCTGAAGTAGTGATGGAAGGTTTGCTTCTTTTCCCTGGTCGACTCCCTCACTCTCACTCTCACTCTCACTGTCTGTTTCTGGTTTTCATTACAGCTGTTGCGACGCTTTGCACTTCAGCCATGCCAGCACTTGCATAACTGCCTGCCTGTTAGTAGGCTGCTGGTCTAAACTTTGGTCCTATTAGATTTCCTCTACTTTAAGGTACACTTGTAAATAATGCACTTTCAAAGCACTGAGTGGAAACCAGCTGGAACGCGAGGCCTAAATCCAGCTGTTGTCACAGGCTTTCCTTGATGTTGCACTCAAAACGTTTGCATGAAGAATGAAAAACGAGTGCTTGAGGAGAGCAGCTTAAACGCTGTTTCCAAATATTGCAAAAATTGTGAAATGCGGCTATATAAAGCTTGATGGTGTAAAGATGTAAACTGAAGTACTTTGACTGCAGCATACTTGCCACGATATACTGCTAGTTTTTACACATTGTCCAGCCCTGCTGGTTCTCGTTGACTCTATTCAGATTGTTGCCATTAGACTATTTTCTTTTCTTCTTTTTTTTTTTTTTACCTATCTACCCTAGCCTAGCTTAAACTTGAAATTTAACACACGTTTGTTTTGTGTGCGTGTGTGGTTTTTTGTTTTGTTTTATTTCGTTTTTCTGGTGGTTGAACTTGTTCTAATGACTGATGACAGACTGTGTTATCTCACTCCGCAGGAATAAAACACCATCAAGTTTTTCTCCCAAGATTGTGATAAACTGCGTTGTGACTGGTTTGGTGTGGTTACACACAAGTTCATCTACATAGTTTGACATAGTTTTCTTTATGAAGTAAAGCACAACTATAGTTGTACTTGAAAAAATGTTAGACTTGAGCGCAGTGGCAGTGTGGTAAATGTTTATCAGGTGTAGGTGCCCTTCGGTGAGTGATGTAATATGCGAGATTTCTATCAGTCCAAACATTTACAATGAAATGGAGCCCGTTTATCGTGTATACAAACAAGAGAGCAGGCTTGAGAGCTCAAGAGAAAGGAAAAGTAAAAATAAATGTTTGTATGTGTTATGAGCTCATCCTTTACCAGGGATGCTCGGGGAGCCGTGTGTCCCAGCAGGGAAAGCCAGGTGAAGGACGACGTCTACAGTCCCTCAGCCGCAGAGAAAGGCAGGAACACCCAAGATGGATGAGACAGGGGCTAAACGAAAATAAGGTGGATCAATGAGAGGGAGAGACTTGAAAAGGATGAGAGGATGGCTGGGTGGACGAGCAGAGGGGGGTGGGGGGGAGATGAGTGATGGACGCACGATCTTTCTTTTGAGCGTCACTGAGTGATGTTCCATTCAGAGTGTTGACTGAGACCACCTGGGGGAGTCCGGGGGAGGCAGTGTGTTTGTTTATTAGAGCTCAGGGGGTGGGGTATCATTCTGCTATAGATGGCTGTCAGCTTCGAGGCCTTACACGTTGGGGTGATTGAAGGAAACCGATGGCCCACTTCCAGACAGTGTCTCTGGAGCACTCAGTAAACCTGCTGTGCGATTTCATTGATGGAACACAGCTTTCATTACACCGACACAGGAGAAGCCAAACAAGGAAATCTTTTGTATCTCGAGCCATTTTGTTATTGTGAAGTAACAAAATGTCTTTGTTATTGAGAAAATGAATCCTTGCCTCTGTTTTA
Organism: Andinoacara biseriatus; assembly: GCA_015108635.1. Classification (NCBI taxonomy): domain Eukaryota; kingdom Metazoa; phylum Chordata; class Actinopteri; order Cichliformes; family Cichlidae; genus Andinoacara; species Andinoacara biseriatus. The sequence goes on along the minus strand of VUQJ01008174.1, from coordinate 27,838 downwards.
TAAATGATTTTGCTCTTCTCTTACTTTGCCCTGAGAAGCCTTTTTGTGTTCACTTGCGTGTTTTGCTAATTATTTATCTTGCCCCCACCACTACTGGCCTACATCATTCATATAGTAATGAGGCAATTCCCAAATGAGATTCCCATCCCCCCCCTCACATCTCCTCTAATACTCCATAAGCTCTGCCTTCTGTACCAGTCTACCTACGGCGTTTATCACTGCTTTTATTTTTATAGAAGACTTTCTCACAAACTCACCCATGACCTTGCATAAGAACCAGCACACGCTCAATATGTCTTTTTGACCAGAGGAGTCAAAAACGCATAAATCAAAACATGAATGCGTCTAATGTCCTTCGGTTCTCACTCATGTTCTATCTCTGTTCCTGTCCATTCATTGCTCTTAAATATAGAAACATTCAACAAGCACGCGGAGTTATTCTGAGATTGCCTATTCAAGGACATTGTCTCAGTGTAGCATAGAAACTGTACGACCTTGCTCAGTTCCGTGCGTCATACAGAGAGCGGCCGAGATAAGACACGAGCCCGGAGAATTCAGAATATCATCAGAGATAAAGAACAATGTAGATGGAGGCGACACAGAGATTAGATGAAGTGAAACATTAGTGGTCATCAGTTAAGGTCTATGCATTTTATTTACAGGTTAGGCGAGGAAAGGAGTGAATGGGGAGAGCGATAGTCAAGATTATCTAGAAGAAACGTTGGAGAAACAAATTAGAGTCTGTTTCAGGTGCTCCTGTCCTTTCTGAAATTGCTGCTTTCAAGAATTTATACAGAAAGTCAGCATTTTGTTGAAGTGCTTTAAAACGTACACGTTCCAACTTTTTGAACAAATGCTCCAGACACAGAACATTAAATTTTGTGCATGAGAAGATCTAAATGTGATGCATGCATGCTAAGCCCTTGAGCCCCATTATAGTAGAAAACATTATGCATATTTCATATTGATTTTAAATAAAAGAAAGCGCTTGTAAAAATGTGGAATAATCACAATGTCAGCCAACGGGAATTTCGTCAAGGTTGATCTTGTGCTGAGAGACGTGATGAAGTCCACGGCTGTGCGCTCTGTTTTTCATTGTATACTTGACTTGCATGTTTCAACACATCAGGGCTGGTGACCCATCAAGACTCGTGCATTTACCTGCATGTTTGCCATGGGATGAATCTGAGCGGCAAGTTTTCTCACTTTCTGAAATTCCCATCTTTGGATTAACTTGTCATTATCAAACTCTGCCTCACAACCATGCACAAATACACATGTGCTGCTCACTGACATTCAGCAGCCACAGAAGCAGATGGAGTTTCCTTCTAAGGAGCTGGTGGCTGTCTGCAGGTTGTGTGCTGTCTCCACCAACCACATCCATCACTTTGAGGCAAAAGAAGGGAGGGAAACAGGAGACTTTTAGCAGGGGCCCACTCCTAAAAACTCTCTCTCATACAGCTGCTCTTAGGGAGGATGTGGTTACTTTCAAGGGAGTATGTAGTAGTCAGGGGTTTCCAAACTGGTAATCCTTACATCATACCCTCTGTTGGGCTGCTGTTTTCAAAGTTTGTGTTCCAGGAAAAGAAAAGAAAAAAATTAAGCCATTCTTCTTGTTCAGTGTCACTCTGATTTTACAGGCAAAGTGATGATAAAGAAGACAACCTGCTGAAACACTTGTGTAATGAATAGCTCTACCTGTGCTTGAGAAAACATGTTCACTGGCACGGTAATATGAGGACACACCCTGAGCTGATCAGCAGATGTAAACACACATGCAGACACACCTGCCAAGTATGAGTCACACCAGGTGGGCAGTACCAGGAGAGCAAGCATGAGCTCACCCTTTTGATTCCCGCATGTTCTCCCCTCTCTCTGCCTTTGTCTTTCCACCTCTCCTACCTGCCTCTTCCTGTTTCGCCCTGGTCACATTTTGCTCACCTCATTCCCTCCCTAATTGTGTGTGTGTGTGTGTGTGTGTGTGTGTGTGTGTGTGTGTGTGTGTGTGTGTGTGCTTGCAGGCATGTGTGCATGTGTGTTT
>VUQJ01008164.1:5527-20337 GCA_015108635.1 Andinoacara biseriatus | reverse complement strand
AATGTCAATGAGTTTTTACCTTAAAAAAAAAAAAAAAAAAAAACTTATGAAGGTGACAAGGACTTGCTACTGTGTGAACTGCAGTTTGTTTTCAAGAGCAGACTTTCCCATTACAGCTGTTCCAGTTGACCCTCTTAGCACAGTCTTGACGCTTAATAACACTCTTATTTTCATGCTTCCTTTTTTCCCACATGGGTTCCTCTTGATTGTTGCTCCTCTCAGGCTTGTTGTGATTGGCTCAAATTGCATTGGCTGATGGGTAATGATTAGCAGCGGACTTACTAACCAGTCAAAGCATGTTAATTAGCCCAACAGTTTTTCCCATCGCCCAGTGTGGAGGACTCGCTCTGCTCTATTTGTCCGTGTCTTCACTAGGCCTTTCCGCCTTGTCTCGTCCCTCTCATTAGCAGGCTGGAGTGGCAGGACAATCAGGCAAAGCACTGGTCCAAGCTTTGCATGCTTGTACACATGCACACACATAGATAGATGCGCACACACACACACACACTGGCATGGTCCCAGGAGTCCTTTTATGGCTGGTGATTGTCATTCGCAGCTGGCTGTGTGACCTTGACAGGGATAACAGAAGCACCACTGAGAGATGCTAGTGCATACTCTCTCTCTCACTCTCTCTCACACACACACACAGTCAAAATACTTCCTCACAGAGTTTTCACAAAACTGTATGTATTCCTGTGTATACCCTATGATTCAGTACCTCGCCGAAACCCCTTTAACAGCAATAACTTGAAGTGATTGTTTCCTATATGACTTTATCCGTATCTCACATCAATGTGGAGGAATCCTGGACTGAGGTCTGGACTTTGGACCATCGCAGCACTTTGATTCTTTTTTAGCTTTTTTATTCTGTTGTAGATTTGTTGGTGTGCCTTGGATCATTGTCCTGTTGTGTGGCATTGCTGATGATCAGTTAATCAAGTGTGTTTAATTGGCAAAACCTGAAAGCTACTTACCCTCTTAATTCCTATGGAAGCAACAAGGGTGCACTTCGTTTTTTTCACAGAACTCCTGTGAAAACTTCCCTTTTCACATTACTGTATTTATACATACCTGCAGGACTTCATTTCTTGCACAGCTGACACTTTGCGTGTCCTGGTTTTAACGCACCAAATCCAGTACTTATAAACATACACACTCAGTCGTTGTTGATCTATTGTTTTGCTGGTCGTTTTCTCAGCGTGCTCAGAGGTGTTTGGTGTTGCAGAGCAGCGCCACACCTCTTGTCATCTTCCTGCAGTATCACAAGCCCCACAGTCTTTCATGTATGCTTGGCTGGTAATGAGAGCTGATAGAAAGAGGTGAGATTCTCCCATCAGTCCTCCCACTCACACACAGAGGGAGACAGACTCAGTGGAGACAAAGCCACTGGGTGCACATTTCTTTGCCAGCATGCATGTACATCAGAGTGAGTATGTGTCTACGTGCACAGTAAATTATCACACTTCTACCCCACAGAGGCATTGTCTAATCAGTCTAAACTTCTCCTGACACTTCAGTTACTCTCCAGCTGAAGTTATTGTATCTTTATCAGTGATCTCTCGCATGCTCTCCGCTTCCTCGTCTCTCACTTGTTCTTCCTTCATCCAGCCTCCCTCTACAACTGTTCTTGTTTTTTCCTCCACTCCCCCCGCATCTATCAAAGTTTGATGCCAAGCCATCTGTGAATCCAACTAATGTTGTACCTCATTCTTTTTCAGTTTTCTTCATCTGACCCAGTTTGTCACTCTCTGCAGGTGCTGGCTGTCGCTGTGATTACAGACCAGAAATATCTCTGTCTTTATTGACAGCTATGCCACCTGTTTGAGTTTGTGCACTAGCAGATTTTGTTTTAGCTTCATGTCCTCACAAGACAACAAAGACGAGGAAAACAATGATAGTTTCATTGTATTAAAGAATACAATGCAGCTACATCTGTCAGGGGTGGCGTTGTCACTGTGTAGCTTAATTAATCTAGATAACGACATATTTCATTGTGTAATCTTAGCGTGCTTTATCTAAAGCACACTCTCTCCTGAATCACCTGTAAATTCTATTCACATTCATTTGGTGTGTTTTTAGGAATTTGCTAGCTTAGGGCAGTTCTTAGCTTAGCTCAGAGCTGACTCACTAACAGCACGGCTGCTTCTCCTGTACTTCCCGCGTTTTCCTGTTCTTTGTGTCAGCTCTTCCCCAGCAGATCCCAAGCAGCCAGGAAAGCAGACCAGCTGGGTGAGTGTGAGTAGGAAGCGTAGTCCTAAACAGAAAAGAACATGAGAATACAAACTTTATTTCAGTCTAATCTGTTATGTAGAACATGAGCAGAAAAAAAGAGAGAATTTTCCCACATTGTAGAGGGTGACGCTGCCTCATCGCCTAATAGGAAAAATTAGGATAATCAAGTGGGATTCAGCAGGTGGGGGGACCCTAAGATCAGTTGTAGTGGGGAAAAGCTCACAATAATTTCTATTGTGAGCTCCAGTAGATTTTGTCTGTGTGCAGGTGCGATCAGCTGCTGCTGTTCTGAGGTTTACTGCTCTATGTAGATTTACACAACATAATTCAACGAGATGTAATCCAATATTTCATGAGCTATCTTAGCTGATTTCCACCCCTACACTGACAGTATGCTGTTTATACTGTCTTTATATTGACAGTATGCACTATAAAGATGGAATCCAGCAAATTAATCATCAGTTTAAATTCCAACTCATCTCCTCTGCACTGATGTAACCTGTAACTCAGACCGCGAACACCACAGCTGCTGTGCACCAGTCCAACACACAGCTTTACTGTAAACTCACCACAGTACACCAAACGAACCTGTTTATCCTGCAGTAAACAGCAGTATTTTCATGCAACCTTTGAATAACACAAAGTTGGTGTACCATCCCCATCTGTGAGTGATTGTTTCTCTCACTCCTTCCTATTTAGTAGACTCCAATTTGTTGATGTAAATGGGGAGTCTTCTTCAGACACTAAGGTTAATTATGGAGTTCCTCAGGGTTCTGTGCTAGGACCAATTTTATTTACACTAAACAGGCTTCCTTTAGGCAGCATTAGAAAGCATTGCAAACATTTTTATTGTTATGCAGATGATACCCAGCTTTATTTATCCATTGAGCCAGGTGGCACACATCAGTTAGTTAAACTGCAGGACTGTCTTAAAAACATAAAGACTTGGATAACCTCTAATTTCCTGCTTCTAAATTCAGATAAAACTGAAGTTCTTGTGCATGGCCCCACAAATCTTAGAAACATGGTGTCAAACCAGATACTTACTCTGGATGGCATTACCTTGGCCTGCAATAATGCTGTAAGAAATCTTGGAGTCATTTTTGACCAGGGTATGTCCTTCAATGCACATATTAACCAAATATATAGGACTGTTTTTTTGCACTTGCGCAATATTTCTAAAATTAGAAACATCCTTTCTTAGAGTGATTCTGAAAATCTAATTCATGCATTTATTACTTCTAAGCTGCGCTACTGTAATTCATTATTATCAGGCTGTCCTAAAAGTTCACCAAAAAGTCTTCAGCTGATCCAAAATTCTGCAGCTAGAGTACTGGCAGGGAGTAGAAAAAGAGAGCATATTTTTTCCCTTATTGGCTTCTCTTCATTGGATCCCTATTAGATCCAGAATTGAATTTAAAATCCCTCTCCTCACATAGTACAGTATCGCATCAATAGAGCACTTTGCTCTCAGACTGCTGGCTTACTTGTGGTTTCTGGGATACTGAGAGAGTAGAATGGGAGGCAGAGCCGTTAGCTTTCACTTCCCTCTTCTGTGGAACCAGCTCCCAATTTGGATTAAGGTGACAGACACACTCTCTATATTTAAAGCTTAAAGCTTTACTTTTTCATCAAGCCTAGGGTAGGATCATCAGCATTTCTTTTCATTCACCTCTTTTTTACTCTGCTTATACCCCACTGTGTATTTAATAGCTAGTTATTAATCTCTTGCTCTCTTGCACAGTGTTTCTTTTGGCCTGTCTCTCCCCTCAGCCCCAACTGGTTCTGTTGGAGGTTTCTTCCTGTTAACAGGGAGTTTTCACTTCCCACTGTCGCCAAGTTCTTGCTCATAGGGGAACATTTTGAATGTTGGGCTTTCTCTGTAATTATTGTAGTGTTTTTACCTTACAATATAAAGTGCCTTGAGGTGGTTGTTGTGATTTGTCACTATATAAATAAAATCAAATTGAATCAAATTGAATTTAAATTGATATCCACAGCATGTGGACCCTTATTCTTAAAAAGCTGAAGCTAGTATACTTTGGATATTTTGGATATTTCTCTGTCTTCATTTGGTATGGCAAACAAAAAAAAAAACAAGTAGAGGCAGTGAGCACAAGGGAATGTGATAAAGAAAAATGGAAAATGATAACTATAGAAAGCGATATGAAGGCTTAGCAGAAGAGTGAGGATGGACATATTAGAGAGCGTAACAAGCGGGGGAGCAAGGAGCCTAAGAGCAAGAGGGAGCGAAGGGAAAAGATGAAGCGGGACATCGAGATAAATGGCAGAGAGCTCTGGAGAGGCTATAAGCATTTCAGCTTTATCTGGCATGGGCTTGTAACGCCGTAGTCTCATGTCCCATGCTCTTTCAAGTAGGAGTAGAAAGGCCTTCATTTTAGTTGCTGTCCCACTGAAGTGCATTCTCATTAAAGGCAGCTTCATGGAATTTCTCTTATCACAGGCACCATACAGGGTGACCATTTAGATCCTTGACACAGCGACAGTGCTGACACCCAAAAGAGTGCTGACACTGGTGATGACCCTTAGTGTGTTTATGTGGGGATGGCAAACGCTTGGAATTAGAAACAGTCTCAAATAACTCATTGATTTCAACCACTGATATGATGAACATATTTTTTTTTGTATTTACACAATGATAAAAAAACACATTTTGCAGTAATGATTGTGAGAGCTTTCGGGTTGTTGTTGTTTGTTTTTTTTTATATCAAAAAGCTTGTGCCTAGAAGTCTGCATTTTAGGACATAACAAAGCTGTAGGCCAGGATGGTGTCATCCTTTCAGCAACTGTCAATGTGTTGAGAAATTAGCTTAGCTTTAAAAAAGATGAATCAGCAGTACTTTCGGCAGCACCCTGGCCACACGAGGGCACCACAGCAGGTAGCTGTGCATGTTTGACTTAGCAGAGTTTTTTACACCAGATAGCCTTCCTGACACAACCTCAAAGGGGATTTGTGTCACCAGCTGGAATTGCACTAGCAACCTTTAACTGGCAAAGTATGTGTAAACCACTACAGTACCACCACTGGACACACTTGGATCATCTGTTCAGTTTTTGAACAGAATCTTTATGAATATGCCTCAAAGTGTCCCAACATAATTCATGTGAAATCTGGAGATATATTATAATTTATTCCTCAGCTGTTTAGCAATCTTGTTTGAATCAGAAGCATTAAAATTACTTGCATTTCCTAGGATACTTAAAAGTAGAAATTGGTGATATTTAAATATTTTATTGGTTTCAAAAATGGACCTTAAAAAAAGGCTCTATAGCGCCACCTATGATGTTGCAAAAACTGAGCCGCACCACTGTGTGCCACAAACATGTATGGAATTTTGTATACGTATGTAATGTGTCAAGATGCGCAAAAAAAATCATCTTGGAACTATTTTATTTTATAATTTCTCAGACTTTGAGCAAAGAAAAATAAGTATATATTTTAATATATTTCCAGAAAGGTAAACTATGATGGGTAACAAATCAAAGGAAGCACCAACATAATACATCTTGTTAAGGTGTTGGTTTTACCATTCACAGATCATCTTTAACATTGTTGCTTCTTCCTGAACTTTATTGCAGGGATGGAAGACAATTTTTAAAAAGGACATTTCCTCATTTGATGTTTTGATGATGAAGTTGATGGAACATCAGGAACTAATATTTGGGCATATCTCTAACTTTTTTATGTGTGACTAACGTGCTTTGTTTTGTCTCTTGTTCTTTTCTGAACCGGCCTGTTCCTGTTACCGGTGTACCCGTGGATGCTGCTGGCTACGACAGACTCATGTGAGTGCATCTATCCAAAAAGTACCTGGGTCAGAACAGTTCTGCCCGAGAAAATAGAGTTTGCAGCCAACGAACTTGGCAGAATTCCTGAAAAGCATCACTGCTTTGTTCATAGTGTTCAGTTTAGTGTTTAGTTCAAAATCTTTTTCCTGTAGCCCACATAATAATAAAAGCAACAACAAAACACAAAATCCTCAATTATTAAGAAACTGATTTTTGTGTTAATTATTATTTAGCTGTTTTACTTTTATCTTATCGAAGTCTGATCATGTCTACGCACGTGGTCACAGCAGGCCTCCAGTGCTCAGAGAAATGATGTGAATGTTCTTGTTTTAGATGTATGATGAATTTACCAACTGATGAAATTAAATCAAAGTCTTATCTGATATAAATGTTTAATTGGTAGTTATCAGGGATTTCCATCACCACTGAAGCCTCAGTAAGCTTCCTTTAGTGAAATGAATATCAAATACAATGTAATAAGTGTTTTGTTTTTTTTGTTTTTTATTAAAGGAACTGTTCTTTGAAAAAACAAAAATAACTGAATTTGTAATTGGCTAATTATTTGTTTCAGAAAATGAGCTGACTAAAATTAAATGGGTAAAGCTTGAGGATGTTGATACTTGTGTGTGTTTGTGTGTTTATCCGTGCATTTGTCTGTATGTCTGCAGGTGATTCCATCAGGGGAGCCAAGGAAACATATCTTCCGACTGACAGGCCCCGGAGCTGACCAGGATCCCAGAGGTCTCTTCACCATTGACATGGATTCAGGAGTCGTGTCAGTCAGCCGCTCACTGGATCGGGAGACCACTGGCTTCTACCAGGTCAGCATGTGTGTGAGCCTTTGTAAGCTCTGGTGGTTATTACATTGTTATTGCAGTGTTGTTTTCATTGTTTCACTTATTCCGTGATACATTAGCTGTCTTCCCTGTCAGTTTCTTTGTTCCTATTTTGCTCACAGATTTTTTAACCTCAGTCAAGATATTCATTACTTTATATAGTTCAAATAAAGGTTTCTTTGGTGTTCATCACACTGGCATATGGAAATACAAAAAATAAATAAACAACCTTATTGTGGTTTGATTAAAAGCAATTTATTTGCATTCCAGCTACACAAATATTGGTGGTGGTGTTTGGAAAAGGATGGACTTTGTTAGAAGCATTCAGAAGTTGAAGGTTTCTTTTATGTTAAAAGAACATTAGCGCCTGTTTGAGGTGCCCACTAGATTTTGTGCCCCGGGGGTTGTCTGCCTAACAAAAGCATTTCCCCTCTTATCCAGTTTTCTGAAATCAGACGTAAGTGAGGGTGTTCAGCTGGATGCAAGCTGTTGATAAGCTAACTGGATTTTTTTAAAAACCCAGAAATAATTGACTCTGTAAATACCAACAGATGTGAGAGGAGAGTGAGAAGAAGAGGAGCAATTAGAAACACTGCTGGAAAAAGAACAACTCATGTTCACCACATTTTGTTCTTCTGCAATGCTCAGTTACATGCATGATGTACAGCGGGCAGTAGATTGCAGTAGTCTGATTAGGATTACTAACAGGAACACCCAATGGTCTGACTGTCCTAGAATGGTCTCCTAGATAAACATGTATACAAAGTATCAGCTGCAGCTAACAAATATGTTTACAAAGAAACGATGAGCCAGTATTACAAGCTATATTGTTGCTATCTGGTAAGGATAGCTCACACTTTTTTTTTTTTATAGTTGTCGACCTTTAAAAACAGCCAAAATAATGTCTATAGATCTGATGTAAGCAGTTTAAACATACTAGCTACTTACATGCCAGCTGACAGTCTTTTTATCGTGTGAATAAATCTGATTCCCTGCAAATATTGTATGCAATATTTGGCTGGTGCTAAATTACTTAGTTTAAGACCTTATGAGACTTGTTTTGGAGATACCTAGCCATTTATTTCTGATCATTTACTGAGCTGAGATGCACGTGTTTATCCATTTTTCCTGCTTTCAACATATTAACTTAAAGAACTGCCTGTTTGCTTGGACCTTACTACAGTATATCTTAGCTCTTTGGCAAGTGCAAAATAATAAATATTATTGACTTTGCTTGTCAGGGCTGGCTGAATTAAATTGTATTTTCAGTTTGGCTTCCAGAGATTATCAAAACAAGATAAGCAAGATTATAAAATAAATACTTTTCTGTCTCATATATTTTCACTGTAGAACTCTTATTTTTACCCTGTGATAGACTGGCAGCCTGTCCAGGGTGTATCTCACCTCTCACTCTCTGACAGCTTGGATAGGCTCCAGCCCCTCCCTGTAACCCTAAATCTAATCAATTCAATTCAATTTTATTTATATAGCAACAAATCACAACAAACAGTCGCCTCAAGGTGCTTTATATTGTAAGGTAAAGACCCTAAAATTATTACAGAGAAAACCCAAGAGTCAAAACAGACCCCTGTGAGCAAGGATACGGGATCTTCTTTTTTCTTATAAATCCAGCATAACCCTTTCATTCATCTTTGCCCATATTTATTCAGTTTATTTGAGGTTTAGCCAACATGCCAGAAAGCCAACAAGTTCTAACAAGGCTTCTATAGGTGAACCTGGAAGGGTAAGTTTGCGTGCAGCTGTATCTGTTTCCAGAATTGCTAAGGGACTCACACCCACTCTGCTTTTGGCAGTGTGACAAGGGTGTCAGTGGGTTGCTGGCTTTGGTTCTCGATTGCTCCCTGTGGCTTTCGTGCAGGTCTCTGAAGCCACGCAAATATGCTGTTGCCTGGACCTTTGTTACCCCTGTCTGACCCTGCACAGATGCCACAAGGACCTACAGAGGGGTTTTATGGTCAAAAAGACCCCTTAGTCTGGGTTTAACCATCACAGGGGTGTACAAGTTATATCTATACACATTACACTGATGGCACCACAGTCAGCCTCTAAATGTATCCAAATGTGGGGAGTGTGTGTGTGTGTGTGTGTGTGTGCATGTTTTGGGGGGTGGGGGTCACACAGGCAACTGAATGTTTTTGGATTGTGAGGTACCCAAAAAGATTGCACACAGACATACAGTAGGGAGAACAAACAAACTGCACACAGAAAGATGCCAGCCAGATGGTGGATTCTAACCCAGGACCTTCTTACTGTGAGGCAGCAGTGCTAACCATCGCGCCACCGTGCTGGCCTAAATATATTTTAAAAAAGAAAATTTTTTTCACTCAGATGTGCTGCTTGTAAAATTTACACACAAAGTGTAACTTGTTACTAGTCATGTTTGAGTTGAATGAAGGAACTGCACAGACGTGTGACTTGTACTGTATGTGTGTAGAGCATGGGTCTGTAGGCGCTCTTAAGAAATTTGTGTCATGCTATGACATCCCACTGGCCCATTGTTGAACTGTGATCATTTAGGTACTTTTGTTTACTCTGCATATTTGGCTCTATTTTTAAATACTTACACTGTATCAGCATTGTAGAACAATAGAGTCACACAGGTTTAGGGTTAGGTCTGGTTCTGACACCTTCAGTTGCTACTTGTTGGTGTGTTTAGCTGCCTTGAGTTATATCTTCAGTAACTGAAAGCATCCTCTATTTGGTTGGGACCGGGTAACTGTCCCACCTATTGAAGAATATCCCATTACTTTTCTTTGAGAAAGTTATGGGTTGTTTTTGGACTATCTTTTGGGTCATTTTCTATTTGCCATGAGACACACTGTATGATCTGTTTTGTAGCATTTTAATCAATCTGAGCAGAGAGTATAGCCCTGTACACTTCAGAATACATCCTGCTGCTTCTATCAGCAGTCAGATGAACACTGGTGGCCTGGTTCCACTGGCAGCCATACATGCCCATTCCACAACATCTCCTTACTATATTTGACAGGTAATGTGGCATGTTTCAGATCATGAGCTGTCTCTTTTCTCTGTTATTTTCTTCTCATTGTTTTGGTACAACTTAATCTTGGTTTCATCTGTTAAAAGGTTTTCTTTTCTCCGAACCGTGAAGGTTCTTCTAAATGCTTTCTGGAAAAGTCTAATCTGATGTTACTGTTCTCGAGTGTAACTAGTGATTTGTTGTAAAGCAACCGGATTGACATTCATGAAGATATCTTATTATTGTAGATTTTGACACTTCAATTCAGTTTCATTCACAATAGCAGCTGTAAGTTTGAGGCGGCTGCTATTGCTATTTTAAAAATAGAGAGGGTTCCTGTCTCCCAAACCCAAACTGGGAGGAGTGTCCACAGAAGATGGGTCTGAAAGCTGAAGGCTCTGCCTCCCATTCTACTTTTAAAAATCTTAGGAACCACAAATAAGCTAGCAGTCTCAGAGTGAAGTGCTCTCTTGGAGTGATAGGGTACTTTGCAGTCTTTAAGATAAGATGGGGCCTGATTAATGAAGACCTTATATGTGAGGAGAAGGATTTTAAATTCAGTTCTATATTTAACAGGTAGGCAATGAAGACAAGGTAATATGGGAGAAATAACATTGCCTCCTTAAATTGTGGGATTCCACAAGGTTCAAGCCTGGATCAATCATTATTTCTTTCCACATGCTTCCTTTATCTGGCACCATTCACTCTTTCAATGTAATTTCTTTTCATTTCTATGCTGATGACATTCAGCTGTACAGTTTGTCTTTTAAGCCCCATGAACTGGATAGGCTGTCCAGCCCAGTCCAGTGTTAAATTCAGGTTAGTGATTGGCTCTCTAGTAATTACCTTGTATTAAATGGCAACAAGCCTGAGACCATGATTATAGCTCCTCCTGAAGTATATCCAAAAATCAGTCATTCTTATTGTCCTACCGCTAAGTCCAGTATTCATAATCTTTGTGTAATATTTGATTCCTATCTGGGCTTTGACTCACATGTAAGATCTTTGTCTTGTTCCTGTTTCTTTCATGTATGGAACATTTCTAAATTGTGACATATGGTCTCTTCAGCTGAACTGGAAAAAAACACTACAACTATGTTCAATTCACTCTGTGGATTCCTTTAAAAATCAGTTTTTACTATTTATTTTTGAACAACCTGTTCATTCATTGGTTTTCTATTGCATCTTTTTATTGGCTATTATGGTGTTTAATTCCCTTTTTTTGTTTGTTTACTCAGTATAGCACTTTGTGACTGTTTGTCTGTGTAAAGCACTCAATAAATAAACTTTTCTTACTTAATTACATTTGGTGTGGTTGAGCTAGCCAGTGCATTCTTGCTTTTTTATGCCAGATTGTTGACTTGGCCACTCCAAAAGTTTTTCTGTCTCACTGATAGAACTGATTTTTTTAAGCTTAATGATGGCCTCCCTCACTTGCATCAATATCCCTTTGAAAGTCATATTGAGAGTTCCAGTGGAAAGCTACCAAATAAAAATTCAATACTTGGTATCTTCTCCAGATATTTTATTTTCTGTCGTGGAATAACAAGGGAAAAGGCCTCACTTTGCCATGAAATTATTTGTCAGCCAATTGTCCAATTAGTTTTGAGCCTCTGAAAATGGGTCATTATCAAAGGTTTGCACATTGAACTGCTGAGGAAAAAAAACAGAGACAGAATTAGAAAAGAGGACAGAAAGGCGGAATGACGAGTAGTGAATAAATGTCTGGGGACCTTCTTCATAAAGATTTTACTGTGTTCAGTATGGAAAGTTTAGCTCTGCATAGAGATATTTAATGACACAATGACTGAGCTGAATCAAATAAGAGGAAAAAAAAAGATAGAGAAAAGAGACAATAATAGAAAACATGGGAAAATGGGAAGGTATAACATTTTTGTGAATAATTCACATGCTATTATCAAATCTGCTGCGATGTAAGGGTGATTTATTGAGCAGGAAGTTGTGATCTTAATGTTATTAGGCATATTGACTTTTCAAAAGCAGATGATTAAAATTTGACCTCATTATTCTTCTACACTTAGCTGATTCCACAGAAGCAATTCTTTTTTTTTTTTTTTTAACTTTTTGTAATTTCTCCAGCTGTCTTTTCTTGCTTCACATAGATGTGGCTTCTTTATCATTTTATATATAACCAGGCTCAATGAGGGGCAGTCATCTGCCGCAACTGGTTGGGGGTGAGGGGAGGGAGACAAGACAAAAGACATGCTGTGGAAGAGAGCCAGAGATGAATAATTAATGATTAAATGCAGAGTGGAGTATAAACAAATTGAAAAGCAGTGAATGAAAAAGATACCCCAGCAGCCTAGGCCTATTGCAGCATAAGTAAGGGATGGTTCAGGGTCACATGATCCAGCCCTAACTATAAGCTTGATCAAAAATAAATGTTTTAAGCCTAATCTTAAAAATAGAGAGGGTGTCTGTCTCCAGAATCCATACTGGGAGCTGGTTCCACAGAAGAGCTGAAGGCTCTGCCTCCCATTCTACTAATAAGTATCCTTGGAATCAGAAGTAAGCCAGCAGTCTGAGAGTGAAGTGCTCTATTGGGATGATGCATTACTATGGGGCCTTTAAGATAAGATGGACCCTGATTATTCAAGACCTTTTAAGTAAAAAGGATTTTAAATGAAATTCTGCTTTTTAAAGCGAGCCAGTGAAGAGAAGCCAATCTGGGCGAAATAAGCTCGGTCTTTCTAGTACCTGTCTGTACTCTAGTTGCAGCGTTTTGGATCAGCTGAAGGTTTTTCATGGAGCTTTTAGGACAGCCTGATAATAATGAATTACAGTAGTCCAGCCTAGAAGTAATAAATGCATGAATTAGCTTTTCAGCATCACACTGAGACAGGATGTTTCTAATTTTAGAAATATTGCACAAATGCAAAAAAAACAGTCCTATATATTTGGTTAATATGTGCATTGAAGGACACATCCTGGTCAAAAATGTGCATCTGTAGAGTTTATAGATTAAGTGTACTAAGCAAACTTTATAGCATTATCAGCTTAGCACTCCGCTCTCTTTTCCAAATATGACAATTTCTGACTCAAAAAACCCTCTAAAAACAACATGGCAGATGCCAAAATGCTGCTATTGTGGTTTCTATGTGCACAGTCCAGAAGTCACTAATGACTACATTCATCTTTTATAAAGTTTGTCAACCAAAGCCATGACATGGGAGGTCAATATTTTTCATTTAATGTTGCTTAAAAGGGAGTTTTTCCTTCCCACTGTCACCAAGTGCTCGCTCACAGGGCAGTGTTTTGATTGTTGGGTTTTTATCTGTAATTATTGGATGGTATTTACCTTATAATATAACTGTTTGTTGTGATATGACGCTATATAAATAAAATTGAATTGAAATAAATGTCCTCCTTTACTCCTCAAAAAAAAAAAACAAATCCAAAAAAACAAAGAACTATGCAGTTGTTCTAAAGAAGGAAACCACCCAGAGGGTTTTTTTTAATGCTCAGTGGGGGATTTGCTCACTTTTACAGACAGCATTAAGTTGCCTCTCTAGAACTGCACTTCATTTTTCAGTCCCAGAGCTTGCTGCTTGGTTACACAGATCCATAACAGAATTTGCAGACCCTTAGAGTTGGAGAATTTGTGTGTTACAAGTCAGAGGAAAGTTTTTTTAATAAACCCATTGTATGTCAACACGTAATAACAATGCCAATTTAGGATGGCTTGAACCACATCTAATGCATTTGGCATGATTATGCATCTGAGTGCTGATCTAAAATGGACATTTTTCAGCCTTCCAAACACAACTCTTGGGTGATTTTGCATTCATAGTGTCATCATAAAGGCTCAAAAATCTAATTGGAGGCTTCAGTCAATGCCATAATATCACCGTCACAGTGAAAAAACTCAACCAGTCTGATATGTCATTATTTCAAAGGCCCAAAGTGAATTTGCTTCTAATACCAATTATGTCATTCATTGTATCTGGGCCATCTCTAATGATGATTGTTATATCCAACATGATAATCATTAAAATCTGTGTAGGCACATACTGTTTATCTGTATAATGCACCTGAGCATATAGGCCTCAAAATCTCACTTTTTTTTCTACTTCTAATCTTCCTGTTGTTTTCCCAGCGAGGCCTACATGATAACTTGCTTTCATGTATTTATTCATTTATTTTTTATAACAAGGAGATAGTAAATCTGTACAAGGGTCTTCTATCCAATTCACCCTAGACTTGTTATCACTGGTCCAACACTGTATACTTCTGCACTACCCAGTGGCTGTCACAGTCTGTCCTACTCACATTCATTAAGGGTGTCTCCTTTTCCATTGTAGCTAATGGCTTGCATGGAAATGAAACATGAAATATTCAGTGGTAGATTAAAATCACCATAACTCCAAATACATTTTATAGGCAAAGTAAAACGAACAAATGGAAAACCCTTCATGTGTCAGATGAATCTGTTATATCTGCTATTTTCAATATGTTTGAATTAATGTTGCTTCACATGACTAATTGCATTTGAAAAGGGTTGCTAAGTATCACCAGACTTTGCAAGTATACCCTGACAGAATGTGTCAGATTCCTGAGAATTCTGAAAGACAGAGCAGATCTGATTGACATTTTAAACCTCAAAACTATTGAAAAGAACCAATTATAAGTTAGTGTCAATTTAAAGATCACAAATAGCTCTTTCAAACTATATATGACCATTTGAGTTTTGTTCATTTAGATTCTCATCATCTCTTACTCCTCCAGCTGCCTTTTCTACCCTCTCCTTTCTCACTTCCATCTCATCCTCCCCTTCCTCACCCGAGCCTGAACCGAAGCCAGTGAAAGAAAACATACGTAAACTTGCAAATTTATTCCCGATATTGTCGCAGTTAGTTATTGTTAGCAAATTAGACACGATGCCCCCCCCCCCCCCCCACCTCACCCCCACC
>VUQJ01008163.1:22309-34330 GCA_015108635.1 Andinoacara biseriatus | reverse complement strand
GGCAGTGTGGCCTCTTCACCCCTCCTCCCTTTTCTCTCCTTTATGGCTCAAAGTAGCACTTCATCAGCGAGAAGTAAATGAGTATTCAGGAGACTAATTCAACTAAAACTGGCTGTGTCTGGTGCCAAGACATGCACTAAACCCAATTAAGAGAGGCATGCGAATGTACGTGTGGACCCAAGAGAGATACTGCTGTCTCATCAAATTCCTCCAGCAGAGCCCCCTCCCCTCTGCTCTCTGCTCGTTCACCCAGACACGCAGCATCCCGCTCTCATGTGCCAGAGTCCATTTGTGCAGGTCATTATTATTTTAGCAAAGATTCTTTCCCTCCAGACATATCTAATTTCTCTCAGGCGATCACAGATGGAGAGACAGCTACACACTGGGGAGAAAACCTTTGGGTATATTAAGAGGACAGCAATGAAGGCCGATTAGTTAACAATGTTTTGTGGCTGATCGGGAAGACAAGCAGTTCCCCACCACGACTAACAACTTAAGCAAGGTCAACAGTTTCTTGTGTACGGAGGATTGAGACTAGAGTTAGACTGGCTCGCTCTGTGGCCAAATTCTGAGGCAACGCTGGCCTGAGTCCAGCTCCTTACTAAACAGCTTCAGGAGCAGCACCCTGTGAAACTTTTGATGAAAACCATCAATCTGGCTTTCAGCGGAGGTGTTTGGGTTCTGAAGCTTGAATATTTCTTTTATTGAGGGCGTTCCACCTTGAGAAAAATGAGCATTGTTTTGCACTTAAATTAAAAAATTCAAATCACTTCAGCTTTTTTTAAGATGCTCTGACATCTCAGGGCACTTTAAATAATAACAAGGCGTCGGCGACAGTCGTCACCAGTGTTCAGACCTCTGTCACTGATTAAATCAAAGGTCGGAAAGAGCTTATGAAAGTAGATCTTAAACAGCTAAGCTTTTCCTACCATGCAACAGATCCAAAAATGATGATTTGACAGCTTAAGCTTCAGTAGAAAGGGCAAAGATATAATATGTGACAGAGACTTCAAAGAGGATCCATTCATTTTCTTCCCTTTATCCTTTTCCGGGTTGCACTTCGCTCTCAGACTGCTGGATTACTTGTGGTTCCTATAGGATGCTTAAGAGTAGAATGGGAGGCAGAGCCTTCAGCTTTCAGGCTCCTCTTCTGTGGAACCAGCTCCCAGTTTGGATTCAGGAGACAGACACCCTCTCTATTTTCAAGATTAGGTTTAAAACTTTGTAGTTACTGTAGGACCCTGGACCATTCCTTAGTCATGCTGCAGTAGGCCTAGGCTGCTGGGGGGGGTTCCCATGATGCACCGAGTGTTTCTTTTCTTTCTCCTCTTTTCACTGTTTATACTCCACTCTGCATTTAATCATGAGTTATTAATCTCTGGCTCTCTTCCACAGCATGTCTTTTGTCCTCTCTCTCCCGTCTGCCAAAATTGGTCGTGGCAGATGACCGCCCCTCCATGAGTCTGGTTCTGCAAGAGGATTCTTCCTGTTAAAAGGGAGTTTTTCCTTTCCACTGTTGCCAAGTGCTCGCTCACAGGGGTTGTTTTGACTGTCGGGTTTTCTCTGTAAGTATTGTAGGGTCTTTAGCTTATAAAATAAAGAGACCAAAGGGCTATTTTATGTTTTTTTTCCCACAACATAATACTAAAAACATTTTGATGGACTTGTAGAGAAAATAGTATTCAGCACATAGTAATGTAACATATGTGTGCACCTATAGGTGACAGAAAAGGAGAGAAATGACTTCAGTGCTGTGTATGCACTAATGCTGCCGCTGCTTCTATTATGGTAGCATTTGTTGTCTTTAAATGGGGGCTTTCCATATTTGAGACTCTTTATGCTCAGTTTTGACGTTCACTTCCTAAAAGCCCTATTCTCAAAATGTCACATATTTTATAACACTGGGGAAAATCTCTTGATGTCCATCCGTCTGGTCTTTGACTGATTAGGCAGTTGTTCATCCAGTCCACTTCAAACCTGTTATTCCTGGATTAATTTGCTTTGTGTTTAAACATGCAGGCTTTCACATACATGGGAACCAACGCACAAATCCAAGCACAGACACAGGTGTGAGAGCACACACAAACGCAGGCCTGGCCTCACCTGTTGGGTTTGGGAAACAAAATGGACGAGTCAGGTTTCCGGATGAAATATTCATCAGCAACTTTGCTGATAGCGACAACTTTTTTCTCCCGGCGGGGTAGGGCCTCCAGGGACAGGGGGGTCTCCACCTTTGGCCGCAGCATGCCCAGGTAAGGAGGCAGCATGTGGATAAAAATCTAGGTGGAGAGTGAAGGTGAAGAGGAGCAGAGACACCTTTACAATTCCCATTAAAGACAGTTCAGCGGGAAGACTGATGTTTCCATGTGTGGTCATTTATATTTGTGAGCACGGCTCTGTTCTGGGACTTTCATGCCCTTCCACACACACACACACACACACACACACACGGAATGCATAAGGTGGTAAATGTGGACCCAAGCACAGAACAGAGAACATCAATGGCAACAGATAGAAGGTGGAGGTGGGTTGCAAAGTAAGCTTGCAGATGCGAGGCAGCTGTGGGACTAAAGCAGCTCACGTGGAGATCGGCTTAGCCATCAGGTGATGTGGGCAGGCTCAGAGACTCCTGGAACTGCAGCCGAGCTTGATTTAACAAACTCTGTGCTCAACTTAGCAGTTTTGAGATTAAAAAAAACAAAAATGTTAAAGCAGTTTCATTCTTTTATGAATGTGCACACGTGTATTTCTTTGCATGGAAGAAACAAAACAGAACAAATAAAAACAAAAAAACACCCATTAAGGCCACAGAAGGATATTTACTGGACATTTTCAGTCAATAGCTTGTTGGCACTCACACCTCATGGATCCATCATCTTAGCTGGTATTAAAAGTCCATTTGTTTGGATTCTTGTTTCATGATTTAGGGGACAGCTGGAATGTACTTGCCCTGTATTTGCCTATTAGGACTGAGAAATGATTCCAAATATTGAACTTTGCAGTGAGATAACCTTTGAGAGCAGTTGCTTTCCAGTTCTTCAAAGCCTCCTTTCAAGGTCTCTTCAAGCAAAGTACATAAATCTGGGTGCTCCAGTAGAGCGCTTGAGTAAAGGTTGTACTGGGCTCAAAGGGTGTCTGATTAAAAGAGGAAAAAATAAGTGTTTGATATGACACAATAAAAATTAAGTCCATTAAGTCTTCATCAGATGCTGTCAGACTTGGAGCCTTTCATATGACTATCAAGGGAGACATTGATCCAACAGCACGTCAGGGTTGAACGTTCGCGTTGATCGATATCATAAATGCTGTAAATGGATCATTTACCTGCTCTTTTAAGTGCTTTCGTATTCTTTTTGTGAAATAACTCTTAGCTTGCCAGTATTGGCAGGTAGATGTCAATAATAGCCCCCGGGCGACGGACATAAACTTCCAAAAAGACAATAGTGAATTTAATAGTGATTCTGAGTTTATTTACAAGCACATGTCCACGTCCTTATGTGCCTCCCAGCGCCTTGTGTTTCTCCTGCTGTTTCTGCCATGTTTGCTGGCTCTCAGTGCGAGACAGCCCATCAGTGAGTCACTCACAGTGGCTTGACAGACCTAACTGAGAGCTTTGAGAGGTGATGGAGGGTCTTTTTTTTTTAATGTCCTACAACTTTACTATTTTTGTTCACTCCCACAGCAGCAGTAAATAGCAGACGGTCACAGACAGAGTAGCTGTTGAACAAGTTAGAGACAAAGAGAGCAAGTGAAATTCAAGTGCTCTTGTTTTCTTTGTGGACCCGCTGATCTGTGCTGCTCTGTGATGAAGCACCGCTGAAATTTGGAGCTCAACATAACACATAATTCATTCAAATTATATTAAAATCATTGTTTTTGATGATTGCCGAATCAATGAAAGTTCATTCGTTTGATCATTGTTTAACTGGTTTGTGCTGCTCACAGTTTTAACATTCAGGACTGCTATAATCCAGAGAATATTTTCTTCTGCAGCAGATTATATTCTGCAGCATGGCTCGGTTCTGTGACCTCACCCCGCTTCCATTTGCATACGTGAAAATGTGGAGGTAGGGTGGAGGCAGGTTGCAGAGCATGTTGCACTTTCCAGCTACTGTGAGCAGGTTGAAAATAGCAGCTTAAACAGAGCGACCTATATGAAATCTGTCAATTAGATGTGTTGAAGAGTGTCAACTGAGCCACAACCTGATGTGCACTGGCACTGAGCTCTGCTGATCTGCTGGGATTAATAATGATCTTAAATTAATAGAAGACCTGAACTAAAGCTTGGCATGTGATTCAGGTTGTGAGGGAAAGGAAGTTTTTAAAGCTAAAGATCCATTCTAACAGACAGCAGATCTTAAAGAGATGCCCAAAGAAACTGCAGTATTTTGTATACGCTGAATGGGACATTTATGGACATTTTTCATAATTAAAAAGTGACGTGACAGTTTTTACTGTCAAAATATAAACACACCTGCACATGTGCACGTGCACGCACACAAGCACACACACACACACACACACACACACACACACACACACACACACACACACACAGAAAAGACCAAGAGAACTTAAGTAAAAGAGACCTACACTTTAACTAGTACACATAGACATAAACATACACACACATGAAGAGACATTAAAAATATTGAATCTCTTTTTTTCTCCAAGGGACACTTTGTCATTCATTTAAATCCCTAATGGTCCCTCCTCTGAACTATTTTTCTTATTGATATTATGTGACATGTGTTTGATTTCCCACAGCTTGGCGCACAATAAGCAGGGGAACTAAGAGAGGAAACGGCACCCCAGAGAGCAGTACTTCATCTACAAAGACTGTATTCGTCAGCAGTGGCTGCTGAAACTCAGATAGTGTTGCTGTTGAGTCTATGTGCTGCTCAGGCAGACACCACCGAGGGACACAAGCGCTGTACTCGAAAGCATCCACAGCATCACCAGGGCTGATAAAGCAGCTCAGAAGCACGGAGGAGAGTGTCCTCGCTATCTGTGTTGAATGGCTGGAGAAAGAGATTTAAATGCTGAGCTCAGACACCAAGATAGAGGAGGAATAAGAGAGACAGCGTGGAAGTTTTCTGCTGCTTTAGACTGCCCAGATGAAGATATTAATAAATGATCAGTGTGTAATGTGTAAACTAGAGATGTTTAAATCTGTCCTTTACACTGATTCCACGGCTGAGTGTTATTGCCAGGTGAAAATGAAGGCATTGGTCACTTGATGGCAGCAGAGTCACCTGTGAACAGCACAATTAAATGTTGGCTTCATGTAAAGATCATAGCTTGTAGATTGTACTTATACTCAAGCGTTGAGGTTTTGCATTTTGTCGTCACTGGATGCTGAAATCGGATGCGACCATGTTTGGAATAAATGGTCTCACTGAGGCATGGTGAGCTATCTGTCTCCCAAGATGCATCAGTAATTAACTGTGATGTTAAATGTGACGCAAATTTTAGCAAGCAAAAAAAAAAAAAAAGGGAGGCTTTAACAAAGCATCCTTAGAGGAAACCTGAAAAGCCAACTGCTTAGTGTCTTTGAACACAACCAAATGCTGCAGAAGAAACATAACTTTAGGTCTTTATAGAACTTAAACTAATTAATTATATTTAAAAAACTGCATTTCATACAGGTCATGAATAGGGAAATCAGATATGGAAACAAACAGCATTGAACAGGCTGTAGAAAGTCTGCTACACTAAATTTGGACATTTTCTTGGAGTTTATGGGGACACACTCACTTTAGGAGTATGCCTCAAGTGGCCAGTACAGGAAGTGTGCTTCCACATTAGCTTTATACACTGATAAAAATAATTAAAGGAACACTGAAAATAGAGCAGAGCTCACTTGGGACAAAAAAATCATGCTACATATCTATAGTGATATGGACTGTGTTAGGAACCAAAGGCCACAACATTTGATGGAAAAGGAAATTGTCAACCTACAGGTGAATTCAAGGACACCCTGAAAATCAAAGTGAAAAATGTATGCAGCACGCTGGTCCACTTTGCCAAAATTTCATTGGTCAAAGTTTTACTCAGGCCCACACGTGCTTGTATGCATGACAATGTCGGGGTATGCTCTTAATGAGACAACGGATGGTTTTCTGGGGGATCTCCTCTCAGATCTGGACCAGGGCATCACTGAGCTCCTGGACAGTCTGAGGTGTAATGTGGAGATGTCAGATGGACTGAAACGTGTTTTATTGAATTTAGGTCAGGTGAGTGTGGGGGCCAGTCAAAGGTATCAGTTCCTTGATCCTCCACGAACTGCCTGCAAAATCTTGTCATGTTCCGTGATGAACCCAGGAACCACTGCAGCAGTGTGGGGTTTGACAATAAGTCCAAGGATTCCATCCTGAGACCTAATGGCTGTCAGTGTCCTGCTGCCCAGCCTGCAGAGGTTTCTGTTTCCATCCATGGAAATCTCTGCCCTGACCAGCACAGGGGCAACTAGAGGACATCTACCAGTAGTGACACTGACCCTAGCCAAATGTCAGCAGCCTTCATCTGTAAAACCATTCCTGTTTTGGGGTTGTCTCATTGTTTCCCCTCTAGTGCACCTGTTGTTAACTTCATTAACACCAAAACAGCTGAAACTGATTAACAACCTCCTCTGCAACTTAACTGATCAGATTAATATCCCAGAAATTTAATTGATGCTAAACTCTGATCAAAAAGTGTTCCTTTAATTTTTTTTGAGCAGCGTTTTAAGGCGCCAGAGGTGGCTACATACTTACATACCTAGCTTAGGAGATCTGCAGAGTTGGGTGGTAAATCTATGTTGATTTTGTAGTTTGTACACATATTCATCTGATCTATTTTAGTTTGAAAAATATTAGGGAGGATCTTTAAATTAAGCTTTTGAAATTAACAAAAGACAAATACACAATCATAAATTTCAGCCTAATGTTTTGTGACCAAAGGTTTCCTCCTTCCACATTTCATTATTTTTTAATCGCTCATGAGTAGGGGTGAAACGAAACAGAAACTATGCTGCTCCCTTTCCCCATCAATCGAGCATCAAGCAGTTCAATTAAACCATGGCAATCAGCTCCATGTGTGGGAGCCTTTGTGCGTTGAATGTACCCTGAAACCACGACACAACTTGGATCAAAGCACAGACGCCTGTAATTAGCTTCACACAATGTGCACTGTGGGCAACAGCAACTGATGGAGGTGAATGTATAACATGATGATTTGAGTGTAGAGAACTGTGTGGACCTAATTGAGTAGTTTTCCTCTACCATTACTCCTTTAGCCAAATTAATGCACCATTAATTACATTTTTTAGGTGCACAAAATTATTGTTAAACAGTATGGTAAATATAAGAATTATCAGTTTGGGAAGCGTTGAATATATATCTATATCGCCAAAAGTAATCGCTCATCTGCCTTCACACATATATGAACTTGAGTAGTCTCTGGAGCTTGAAAAAAGGCGACTGGACTTCTTTAAGTTTCTTTAAGAGGTTTCACCTCTTATCTCAGGTCTCTCAAATGACAGATGAAACATCTTCAAGAAAATTAAAGAAGTCCAGTCGCCTTTTTTAAAGCTCCAGAAACTACTATGATCTGGATGGCTGAGAACCTACACCGACCTATGAACTCGAGCGACATCCTATTCTTAATCCATACGGTTTAATATGTTGGCCACAGTTTCAACTGTTCTGGGAAGGCTTTCCACAAGGAGTGTTTATGGGAATTTTTGACCATTTTTCCAGAACCATATTTTTGGGGTCAGAGACTTTAAGCTTTAATTCATCAATTCAGCTTTAATTCATCCCAAAGGTGTTCTCTTGGGTTGAGGTCTTCCACACTAAACTTGCTCACCACCAGTGCGCAGTTACTTTGGAACAGTAAGGGGCCATCCCCAAACTGTTCCCACAAAGTTGGGAGCATGAAATCGTCCAAAATGTCTGAAACACTAAGAGTTCCTTTCACTAAAACTAAAGGGTTGAGCCCAACCCTGAAAACTTTATACTTGGTACCGTTCTTGTCATATGTCGCTGTGTGGTAGGCAGAGAATAAACTCAAGGTCAGCTTTATTGCTGGAACTCACAGGGAAATAATTCAAAATACAAAAAATGGCTAGGCTGGAGCCAAAAATGCAAAAAAATTCAGAGATAAAAGGGAAAATATGGAACAAAGGAGCACAATGTTAACATGCATGCAGAATTCTGAGATCACTCACTAGCTTTTTACGTTCAATACAAACCTTTTTCCAAGGAGTAGAGGTAGTTCTTTTGTTTCAGCTACTGTAGCGCTCATGATTGGACTCCTTACACAATCGTGTGTCTGAACTTAGTCTAAACTTACCACAGTGCTAAAAGCGTCGTAAAAAGAAAATCCCTTGGCCTGTAACTCTCAGAACTACACACACTTGAAGGAAGTTGGTCACTGGAACTTGAGTATATATATGATTCATTACATTTGACCAATTTCCAGTATATATGGAAAATTTATGTAGATCCTACTTCCTGTGTGTCTAAAAAAACATAGAAATATTTTAAAACGAGTATTTCTGCATTGTCAGAGTAAATTTGTCCTTACAATTATTTCATGGGTTTGTTTGATTGTTTAAATTGTAATTTAATCAAAATCATAATGAACCTTTTGGAAATGTTAGTCATAAACATAGACATCAAGTGTAAAAACCTCTGAAACTGATCCAGTGAAATTCGATCTTAAAATATCTAAGCTGGTAATGATAGCAATCTTGGGAAATTATGGCCTTTTTGAAACAAATATCTGCCACACTAATAAGACTTGATGGTCCGAACCGAATCTCTTGCTCTACTTCCTTACTGTCAGATAATAGAATTTTTAGAAGTTTTTTCATTTATCACACTGCCTCCCAACGTCCCCTGTGCCTTCGAGGTCTCTCCACAGACTTGCTGCCTACTTAATGACATCACTTAACATGATTCTGATGCAAAATGCAGAGAATGAAGGCTGAGATATTGAAGATATGACACATCCTTCATCTACAACAGCTGGTATCCTGATAAAACGTCTGAAAACAGAAAGGACGTTTGCTTGTGCTTCTGGGGTCTTCTGTGATATAGCACAGATGAACGAGCTATAAATGCTGTAAGAACACAGCTTAAGACAAGGACTATTTCTTAAGACGCACAAATATTATTTCTTTGGTGAAGTCTTGAATATGAAGATGTGCCAAGCAATCAAAACAGGTTTCGATTAGGAAATGATTTTGTGACCCTGAACTATTTGATCATTTGAACCCAACAGGCTCACCTTGCGGACCCACATGGGCATCATGTGGGTGTTGGGGGAGCGATGGTGGAGGTTGAGGACAACAACGCTGAGGATGACAGAGAATGTGACCAGGACCATGGTAAACATGATGTAGTTGACAATGATGGGAACACCCAGCGAAGTCTCGGGGATCTTATCGGCCAGCAACAGCAGGAACACGGTAAGGGTGAGGAGCACATTGATTGACAGACCCATCTTCTCACCTTGCAAAGAAAAAAAAAAAAAAAAACACTATTAGGAAAGTCAGAAACACAGCACATTCCCTGTTCCTGTGTTATGACTCCTTAAACTTTACCGGGCCAAGGTTTGTTCAATTTTCAACTGACTGAGATTTAAGGAGAATCTATGTATGTAATTTACCAGTAATGATGCTAATGAAAAATTCATTTCCCATTCTAAATGAAGCTGATTGGCAACAGAGCACAGTCTCCTTGGTTCATTCAGTGTACAAACTGTTTGTAAGTGACCAGAGGTCTGTGCTACCAAGCAGGATTTCATATCCAGGTAATTTTTGGGTTAACGCTGGGTTTTCTGTACTTTGAAGGTGGTTCACTTCTTACCTGGGTACATTGACATGATAACTTATGCTGCAAGATTACAGACAGTGCCAAGTTGATTACTCTCAGTTGTGTTCCTCCTATTCTCATTTTTAAGGTTATCAATTCAGCAGTTCTCCAGGAAACAACTTTACTCTGAATTTGCATCCCTTTGTAAATAGCTAGCTGTGTGACTGCCCATTTTGAAAAGACCACCCAAACTCAATTAGGACAAGGCTTTGGCAGTTTTAGAGATCATTAGCAGTGCAATCTAGCCAATGCTACATCAAGGTACTATACAACTTGTTTCAGGTGGTCATATAAAGAGAGCTTTAGATCATAAAACTATTAAGCTTTAAATGCAATTTTTTTGTAAACCTGCATCGGGAGGCAGATAGAAGTTGAAGATGGCGATGATAGTAATGAGGATGCAGGGGATGATGATGTTGATGACGTAGTACAGAGGCTTCCTCTCGATGATGAGGTAGAAAGTCATTTCCTCGTACTCGTCATCATTTGTGTTCTTCCTGCTTGGCTTGTGTCTGATGTACCACTCGCCACTCTCTGGTAAATATTGTCAAAGTAGAAACACAATGTGACAATACTTTGAATATTACACAAAAATGTATCATATGAGTCTTTCAATACTCACCACTGAAACCCTCATCTAACAGGATTTCCCGGATCTCCCTGCCCTTTGAATCCACTGCATACTGCAGGTCAATTTCAGTCGCATCATATGTGTAGGACCGAAACTGCATGCTGCAGTTCTGCCAGTCGAATGGGAAATATGTTACCTAGACACAGAAACTCTCATTTAAATGAGTTGGAAACAATATCCAAGCTTAGAAGAAACTGAATGGAAGCTAAAAATATAAACTTTGCACAGTTGAGTGTGGTCAATTATTTCTTTGTGAATGCGTGTGTATGTTAGACATTAAGCACTTAGCTTACTTACATATGGAAGTGCTTGTATGAATGGGTGTGAATGGGTAAATGTAAACGTGTTGTATAAGCGCTTTGAGTGCTCAGACAGAGTAGAAAAGCGCTATATAAGAGCTAGTCCATTTACCATTTAAGAAAATGGATTTGTGGGTTGAGCAGCAGGGTTGAGTATGTGGACTGCACCCATGAATACCTTTCCAAATCTTCTCTGCCAATGCCAAACAGCTTAGTCTGCTATTCCTTACTCTTTGTGCTAAGTTTAGTACACCTTACCTTGACTCCACAAGAACTGCAGTAGAGAGCAGGAGGGGTCCAGGTTACCTTGCCATTACTATACACCTGAACATGGACATGCAGGGCCACATCAAACTGCCCATCATTGCTGAAAACATATATGAAACACAAATTTTGTTCATCAAAATTTGAATTACACTTCATTGTACATTATCAGAATGTGTCCTGCCATATTTTATGGTATTCCATTTTAAAATATGGATGATGTCATATAACAGGATGCATAACAAATCTTACCTCATATTTTATTGTACCTTGAATTACATTTTTTCAGTTTACTAAGACTGTTCTCACAACAACAACAACAACACCAAAACAACCCTGCATTGGTCTTTTGTTTAACACATTCAATTCAATTTGACAGTGGGAAGGGAAACCTCCCTTTAACAGGAGGAAACCTCCTGCATCAGGTTTATCAGAGCAGGAGAAGAGCGAAGGGACAGGCTCAAGAGTGTCCCACGAGGTTAGCTTTTCATGGCACAAGACTGGGTGATGTCAGTTCTGTGAGGTCCCACCAAAACATTTCAGTCTGATTGAGTTCTGCACTTTTTCTGTTGTAGATATACTTTCCTGTTGTATGACCCAATGTCAGACAAGTTTTAGCTGTCAGACAGATGGCCTCACATTTATCTTTAGAATACTTTGGTATGCAGAGGAGTTTGTGGTCAACTCAATGACTGCGAGATGTCCAGGTCCTGTAGCTGCAAAACAAGCTTCAATCACTCCTCCACCACTTTGCTTAACAGATGGGATACACTGTTTGTGCTGATATGCTGTGTTTGGTTTTAGCCAGACCTGGCATTATGCATTATGCACAAACATTGCCTCTTTGGTATGATCTGTCCAATCTGGCTAACCTGCCAAACAAGCCATATTTGCTCAGTCTGTTACTAAATGTACTGCTACAAATTATACTATACTGTACATGCTGACTGGGGCCTGTAGAGTATGA
>VUQJ01008158.1:22874-40852 GCA_015108635.1 Andinoacara biseriatus | reverse complement strand
CACTGCTCATTGTTATGAGAGTCAGTGTGGATCGATCAGTAAATCGACAGCCTCCCCTTTTACTCGTGTTCACTGATAAAACCATGTTGGTTTATACTTCAATTCCTACTATTTTTCAGGTCCCAGCAGGAACCAAGTTTTTGGGCTTTAACCATTTTTGTCATCTTCATTTTTTTGAAAATGTGGAACGTCTCAAATTTAGGTTATTATCCCAGTGAAGTTGCCATCGATGATGATCCCAGGCCGGAACCCTCCCAGTTAAAATGATGATGAAGATTATTTGTGTCCCCTGATTGAGTGTGAATGTGTGTGAAACGGGGAATGATGCATGTTGTATGAAGAGCTTTGAGTGCTCAAAGTAGAGTAGAAAAGGGCTATATCAGAACTGTCCATTTACCATTTACCTGATTGCGAAAACCTGGACAATCATTTTTTACAACTCATGATAAATTCCGATAGCATAGGGTTAGGATCATCACCAATCATGATGTGTAAATCTGAACAGGTAAATATTGGTAGACATGCCCACTCAGTACAGAAATGGATATGTTCAACCCTCAATCAAGTACCAACTTGGCCAAATATCAGTGGCAGGGCTTTGACTGAGAGAGGCCTTTTTTGAAAAATTATTTTTGGGTAGAAAAGTTGGGTTCAACGGATGGACGTCATTGGCCAGTATTTATGGCATGATCATCATAATAATGACTGCAGCATCAGTCATGATGAAACTTGTTTAGGGCACTGTGAGTGCCAGCATCTATACGGCGTATACACATATTTTTTTTACAAATCCCACAATGGTATATATTTGGAATGTCATAATACAGAATGGATTGTTTAGAATGATGTCATATAATGTATCATAGCATCATGCTATAATGATTGTAGCATATATTGATATGTTTTCAAACTCTGTGTAAGTTCTCTGACATCACAGAAATGAATACTGTTTTCACTCTTGGGAGGAAACCATAGTGTGATTGTAGATAATTGAAAAATGTCTTTTTCTGATCACCAGTGATTAGGAATAATGCACGTGGTGGCTGCTTCAGTTGTAATTTTTATTCCCAATGTTTCCCTGTTTCATACCTTTTACATGTGGAGGAGAACAGTGAGCATTAGTTAGCATTAAATGTTGAGCAATTCTCATTCTGTATCAGTGTTTTATTTTAGGGTAGTATTTTTGATTTGTTATCAAAAATAATAATAACAAATCAAAAATATTCCCCTAAAATAAAACACTGATACAGAATGAGAGTTGCAATAAATGAATAAATCTATTCTGCTGTTGTGTGAAACTACAAATATCTTCTCCAGGGGAAGGAAAGATGTTCCACTTTCTCACCCAGTAGAGCATCAATATTGATGGTTCTTGCAAATTAGTGATGGCAAGACTGAGTCCTATAATTATAATAAAATCAAATTCCTCATTGTATGTGTGTGTGTGTGTGTGTGTGTGTGTGTGTGTGAAAGAGAGAGAGAATTGGATAGTTTCAACCCTGCATATGAATGAACTCACCTCTGATGGACTCTTGCTCAATTTTAACCCGAGCCTCCAGGGAAATTGCCTTTGTGCTCCAAACTTCTCGTAGCACTACTCATACTGTGAAAAGAGTTGTTTAGTGGTTTCCGTGGCGCTGCGCATGCTTTGTCAGGCTTGAGAACATAACCCCAGTGATGTCATCAACTTGGTCTCTTAGGCAGAAAGAAGAAGCCTGTGCTATAAACTCACTAAAAGACTATATAATGTTGATTTATGGTCAAATTTAGGCTCAGTGGTTTTTGAAACTTTCAGCACCTAGTAGGAAAAAGTCATAACATGTCTGCTCCTCCTCCACCAATTTGAACAACTACTTTTATAATCTGACTCCTGCTACATTATTGGATTGTAGAAGCACATCCTTGGTGTTAATTACACTAAGAGGGATGCAGTTCAGGGCCAATGATTGCCACAGACACATCACTGGCTGTTGAGTTAGTTGCAGGAAAAGTACCCATAATTATACTTATTATACCCATTAAGTGCATTGCTAGGCGCTTACTGAAAAAAACCAACTATAACTCCCAGTGGCTTTCATTTGTGTCCTCACGCAGAGATTTGTTTATAGCTTTAATTAATTTACAATACCACCAGTAGCACATCATTTTGCACTTACTGGGGATAACCTAGCATGTAGTAGACTTTTGCTTAGATGTTTCTAAAGCAACAGCGGGCGTCCATTTAATTTCTTTGATGCCGCGTGACTGACAAAAAGCGAGTGAAAACTGAGTGTACCACTGATATGAAAGCATTTATGCCTGTGTGTGTCCTGGTGCCTTTCTCTATGTATTGAAGAAAAACAATAGCACTTTTTGTACATTAATAAATTTTGATCTATTCATAGTATCAGTGTTTACTTTCAGACCCCTGACTGCCAAGACTTGGAAGAATAAATTCTAAAAGCCCCAAACACACCACAGCGTAGGGTTAGTGATTAGGGCTGGAGTAATTACCATCAATTGTGACTTACTGTAGATTTGACAGCCTTAAACTCTGGCACAGTCAATCAAGATTTTTTTTTCCGGTGCGATGATACTTCATCTTGCGGTGAGGACACTTAAGAGTATGATGGCAGCACTGGTGAAGAAGCTGTCAAACATTACATACTGCATCCAGGATGATTATAAAAGTTACCCAGCTTAACAGCATGCGAAGCATATCATGAAGACCTCTCTAACTCTGCATCAGGGCACCTACACATCAGTGCAGAAAAATCAAAATCTCTTTGGCCCACTTTGAGAGTTATAATTTTAGATGCAGCACTGCAGCGAGGTGCTAAAGCCAAAGGCCTCTTCAAGTACCAGTGAGAGGCAGATGAAAGAGATGCTTCTAGCAGAAAATAAAGATTAGCTTGGAACAGGATTTTCTTAAATGTGATTTGTAATAAAACCGCAGCTATGCTTTCTATAAGGGGCGTTTCAACAAATCAAATTGACAAAACAGTTTTATTTCCTATATAATTTAGAAATCCGAGCAATGTTTCTGAGCTGACCTGCGGAAAGAGAGCGCAGTGATGATGTCAAATAGATGGATCTTGGAAGCTTCTCCATAGACCATGAATAATGAAATAACTGCTCGAATGCTGACTGCAATCATAGCAAATTATTTGGCATGTGGAGTCATTTTTTAATTAACAACTGGAAGCCTAAAAACAAAAAACACCAGGAGCTCAGGAGTCATAGACAGACTCTAAAAAGTGCCACCTCATGCTGTCCGAAGTCGTGTTAATTTAGGGCTCAATATTTGATTTGTAGTTTTTACTTACCCTTAAAATGTTATATGAGAACAAATTGCCACATCTTTGAGATGATTTAGAAAATATTTTTACTGTGACTTTAAGTCTACTTTTCTACTTCTGTAGAAAAGGAATAATTTCACAGTTTTGAATTTTCAGCTTTTGAAAGGTTATATATTTTAGGGAAATTGTTCTACATGTAGGGTGGTCTGATATAGTTTGATGATTGTCATTAAAAGATGCGATGAGTGCGTTGGTATCCATTTTTGTCAGAAAATGATGCAAAGGTGTAGACCTTACATAAAAATATGAAACAAAGGGGTTCTTGACCAACAGTTGGAGGCGAGTCGTTGTTTCTGGCAGATGTGTAGCTTGGGAAGCTGCAGCAAGATGTCAATGAAACGCTTATTTTTTAAATGTTTTGACTGGTGCAAGAAGCTCCTATGACATTGGACAGTGGGACCTAACCTTCAATAAACTATAGAAAATACAGAATTTTGTGGTTCCTGGGGAAACAACAATCACGCATCATAGCCCTCCTTATTTTAGTGACCTTTATTAGCTTGCCCAAGGAGGGAAAACACACACACACACACACTCACACACACACAGGTACCACTGAGGACCAGAGAAAAAAGCCACAAAAATACAATAAAATAAACAATCAGTGATTTGTATTGTTTGCAGCGCAGACAAATACTGCAAAGTTAAAATATCAAAAATTATTATTGCCATCTTTGTAGTATTTGCTGCTAGAACACAAAGCTGGGGAAATGTCACTTTTGCAGATTATATACCAAAGTACAACTATCTAAAGAATAATATATGTGCCACATTTATGACCCAGTTAGAGAAGAAGTCAAAGGATCGATATCATTACACTTTATCTTCTGAGAATCATGAATAAAAGTTGCAAAAATTCATGATGGGACCAGAGAGGAAAAAAAAAGGTCACGGGGATGAGCAAAATCCATAGGATTCATCCACTTGGGATGATCAATATCCGGATCAAACATCATGGTGATCTATCTACTGGCTAAATTCTTCATGTCTGGACCAAAACTACAGAGTGACTGACAGCGTAATGCTGCCAATTTAGCTGAAGACAAAGTTGTTACTGACTAACTTGTTTGCACCTTTGATTTGATTTTACCCCATTTACCCTGTGATAGTGATATACTATATTTTAATCTTTAACACTGTGGCAATTGAACACTTTATAGTACTTTACCTTACATTATCACTGTATAAAATGTAACAAGCACTCTATAGAGAGTGTTTTTTTAATATATTTTGAAACAGGCGATTCCAAATTTTGTTTCACAGCTCAGTTAGACTGCCAGGTTGCTACATAACTACCTTACTAGTGAGCCTAAAGCCAGCAGCACATATAATACAAAAGCAATTTGTGCGGCTTCTGTGACTATTTCTTTTCAAAGTTTTTCTTAATAGATTAAAGAGCACACTGACCTTTAACCTTAATTACTAATGAAATAGATAGTTGCTAAGGTCACAGCAAATACCACTACACTACATTTTAACATGCATGACAATGAATCACTTTGGGTTGGCTTTCAAGCTGAGTGCAGAACATTAATTTATATGGAAATTTGTCATTTAGATTGCTGTCCATACAGTATTCTCTTTATCCCTCCCACTCACGCACAAATTTCATCTATTGATGTGATTTATATTTATCTGCATAAATAAAGTTTAATGTTTATTAAAAATTAAGTCGCATAGATCACATCATTTGACCTTTGGTATTTTCCCCCTGATTGTTCTGAGGCATCATTCACACAAACACATGCACATGCACACAAATGACAAATTTGTGGTGGCTCATGTGGATGACTCAGAGTAATGCTTCTGCAATGTTCATTCATCCTCCTTTTTATGAAAAGACTATGACAAATGCGTACACACGTATTCAACATAAATACACTCA
This sequence comes from Andinoacara biseriatus, assembly GCA_015108635.1. Taxonomy (NCBI): domain Eukaryota; kingdom Metazoa; phylum Chordata; class Actinopteri; order Cichliformes; family Cichlidae; genus Andinoacara; species Andinoacara biseriatus. Next base: position 35,629 of record VUQJ01008158.1, on the reverse strand, counting down.
ACACTCTGGGGAAAGACACACATGGCATTATATGGGAAAACGCACACCACACTAAACTGTGTTCCTGCATATAGACTTATGCACATAAGCAAACACACATCAACAAGATTAGCTAGTGTCATGCTCTCGATGATTTTGCAGCCTCATCTGCATATTTCAGGATGAAAATAAAACTGGATATGATGTAAAATTTATCAAGCATGAAAATGCTTCCCTGGGCTATAAAAGGCAATGGTGCAGCAGTGTAGAGATAAGGAGGGAGGACCTTACATCTGTGATCTATGTGATCTATACATGCACAGACCCCGCACGGGGGTCATGTGGATTTATGTTCAGGTATAGATCAGAACCTTGTAATGTGATTAATTTCTCTGTATACATAAAACTGAGTAAATGCTGCACTGTATGCATGGCTAATGAGGTGATGAGGATATTTTACTGTTTTTTTATTACATTAATAATAATTAGATTCATATACTCAACATCTGAATTTAATTAATTGCTTATTTTTGGGAAATTTTGGGACAAATTGTGTCTTTTACTGAGCTACACTTATCTGACACACCATGGATACAATATACCTGTGATTCAGGACAGAAGGTTGTGGCTACAAGACCACACTACAGCACTGTTGTTATTGAAATGTGAGTAATTCCATAGTCATGCATGGATTTGTATGTTAATATCCTTATTTTATTTTGTTGATTGAAATTAAATCTAATGAAATATTGAATATGCTGTAATGCGTATGCTGTGTGTTCAAAGAAAGATACAGTAGCTTTAGCCATATTTTGTACAAACTTGATTTAAGACCTGACTTTGACTTTGGCAAACTAAGCAGACTTCAGATGGATGTCTAAATTCATCAGCTGCACAAAGCAGGACAACCTTGCCATAAATTCAGGGCATATGAAGACTTATTTTTCGAAGAGAGAAATGGCAGTGACGAGTCACTCAGATTCTGTTTAGCTCAGCAGAATCCAACAGTTCCAATGACTTTCTGCTTGGAAAACGAATATTACATATCATTAATAGTAATTTAAAAACTATATGAAAAGAAATGCAACAACTATAGACGGTGTTGCAAGCTTTATGTTGCATGAAACCTCAGCACACTTTAAACCTTGCAGCAGTGCTTGGATGCTGATTCTTAAACCCAGCTCAGGATAGTTTGTTGGGTAACCAAAAACCTCTGACGGTATCCTCACGCTATTTAGTGTGTGTGTTACTGCAATCTCTAAAACTCATTATTCCCTATGGCATTGTTAGTAAACAAAATTATGAGCCATGTTTTTCTCAGTTTTTTGCAGAATCAAAGCAGGTATTATTGATTGTTTCCATGGTAAATCAGTCATGATCTACTCAGGGGGATAAGGTGTCTAATTTTGGTCTTTTTTTGTTTTTTTCAGTCTAACTTGATTAGACTGAGCAAAATGAACAGGTTCAAACCCCTACAGTTCCCTGATGTATCATCCTATAAAAACATCTGCAGTGTGGAGGCAGAATCGATCAAATCAAAAGTCTGTAATCTGTGAAACTGTTACTGTACATAAAAAAAAAATCATTATCAGTTGCTGATATCTGGTGTCAACTGTATAAAAGCACATCATGTCCATGATCCAGTACTGTTTTACTAATATAAGGATGGAGGAAAGTTTGGACAGAAGCTAAAACTTCATCACTACACTTCTGCTATTTAGACATGAGTGTAAATAAACTTAAAGCTTCTTTAACTTTATGAAATTACGATTTCATGATGTTTGTTATCATGTTTTTAAATCAGTATTTGCTGTCTTCTTATCTCCGTGTTTGGTCTCCACCACCCCTTGAGGGAAATATTTGGTTTCCGTGCTGCTAATTTGACCTAATTTGACACCACCGTGATGCTACCGTTCTTTTTCTAGAGTTTGTTTCTGGACAGGTGCCATACCATAGGGGGGAAACACAAAAAATTAGCTGCAAAGAACAAATTGTCAGGTTATACTGTCAAAGAAGTGGTTTGAACAATCTGATGTTTCACCTTATCTGAACAAATACACTCAAAGGAAAAGTGGACAAAAAAGATCATACATACTTCATCTTATCTTATTATAAAACAAGTGGGTGGTAATGCTGGATCACATCTTTCAAGAAGTAACCAAACTGATGGGACACAGTCAAGTTCAACCACTGAAGAAGCATTTCTGGGAAACTAGACTCAGGTCTAAAAACTGAGCTATTGTTGAGATAAAAAAAAAATATTGATTAGATTATTCTGACAGAATTTCAATACAATATTTTATTGATTTTATATTTCAATGTTTTATACTCTCTTTTTACATGCTTTGCTGACCTTAATTACTTTATTTAAATATTAAGTTAGACGATAGCCATGGCCATGGAAGCAGCTACCAACTATAGCAACACACGCTTATAGTGAATGCACACATACATGAAATCACAAAGGGCAGATAACAGGAAGATAACAGCTGTCAGGATGTGTTGTAATTCCCTGAGTGTGTATTGCAGCATGGTGTAAAAAGACAATAGTTTAAAGATCCTTATTATACAGCACATGAGAGGATGAGCTGCCGCTCAGAGGGAAGGAGGCAAAGAAAATGTGGCATGAATAGGAATGAAAGATGGAAGGAACGAGTGAAAAACTGGAAGCACTGCAGAACAGAAGTGAAGAGAAGACACCGAAATGTGACCTGTCTATAAAACAGAGAGAGCGAGAGAGAAACCCCCACTCCATTCACACCAGAGACCCTGTGCACTGCGGTCATGGGTGGGAATTAGGACACACTTGCACGCATAGATGCAGCAAAATATTAAACAGATACACAGAGAGAGCATTTGGAAGCTTGTATAATTCTCTCTGTGGGTGTCAATTAAATCTCTCAGCTCTGTCAACAGCACACACACACACACACACACAAACACACACACAGTTATTCTCTTTCAACAGCTAGTGCTTCGTCAACACCGGCTGGCTTGGCAAGCTAGAGAGAGAGAGAGAGAGAGAGAGAGAGAGAGGGAGAAAGAGAGCTGTTGAAGAGAGAGATAAGAGATAGAGAGCTGGTAATATGAGAGCATGAAAGCACTGCAGGTAAGGAAACACTGTGGTCACACACTAGCTCACATACACACACACACACATTGGTCTTATTTCACATTTTTTTTCTGGGTCAGAATGCTACAGTACTGTTATTGGCAACTCAGCTATACATTCTAAATGCAAAAGTATCCATTTGCACCCCCCTCCTGCACACACACACACACAAAACAGAGAACATTCTATCATCACATGCAAACCAGCAGATTAATAACATCCCTAATTCATGTCCCAGTTAGATCTGACCCATCCGCTGCATTTTGAATGTATCAGACTGAACAAACAGCAGTGCCACAGGCAAATTGTACACTCTGTATCACTGCACCGTCAAACGAGCTTTGACTGATTTCGCAGACACATTACACAATGTGAGACACATCTTGTGACTTAAAAGGCAAACTGTGGGTTATGAAAGCCGCACTCAACATCATCCCAAAGCTGGAGCTGAATAAACAACAGAAGTCTGCAGTGCCGCGGGCTTCTGAGCGGAGCGATCTGTGGCAGAGTGTTCACAGGTTTGCTCCCTGCTGAGGTGTCCTGATAAAGACTTTAAACCATGATTGACTCAGTCAGTGTCGAATTTCCTTCAAAATTTATTAGAGTTCAGAAGCTTGGAAACATAATAGCTCATTACAGACAGTCGCTATCATTCACACCAAAAACCCGACTGACTCTACGGGGTTTTGGCGTGACTGATAGTAATGATGATGTCACAGCAAATAAAGTCACATCTATCTGACTTATATAAGGTGTCATAGCTCGAAACCTGAAGTGCTGAGAACAGATATCGTGGCAAGCAGCGCAGCGATTCACATTCACAGCCTCTCCTTTAACCTATAGGTTAGGATTAGGTTAGGATTAGGATTAACGTCTGCCCCTTTTAATAGAATCTTCACTTATTTGGAAATGGAAAGGCTTTAGACAGAAACACTGTAATGACAACATTCTTTGTTTTTTAATGTGTTTACAACAAAACCCGACTCTCACCCTAACCCTAGATGGCTGCCAGTTACCTGGTGGATGTTAAGAGGTTCACTCGGTAACACTCGATAATGACTACACACTGTAAAGCATTAGTGAGGCATTAGTAAGTACTTAATCCATCATTTAAAATGCATTACTCCTCCTTAGTATGTCATTTATTAACATGAACATAAATGCTTTAGTCCTGCTTAATGAGCTCATATATAACATATTTAATGACACCATTTTTATACTTTATAAATGATGGATTAACAAGTGTTATAGCAAATATAAACAAGTTTATTTAGGAGCTGTTAGCTGAGTGTGTTATTAGAGGTCTTATTTCATGTCACAATTTAAGGTCATTTCAGGCAGCTCGGAGTTGTTAATTCAACATTTTGTGTGACCTCGTCTAAAGTGTTACGAGGCATTTACAAATTGACTCGAGACTCAAACAAGTCTCGGCCATCTTCTCAACAGAAAAGGTAAACAGACAAAGCACGACGCGAAATATTTATTGCACCCACCTAAAATTTGCAGAATATTAAAATTTATGTAGGGCCAGAGTCTCAGTTTGTAGGAGGAGAGAAAGCCACAGGCTACTTTAAATTAGATACTCTGAAGCTTCTTCGCTTAAAATGCTCTCTAAATACTACTCTAACACAGTAGGAGAATTACTTTATATAACACCTTTTGGTGCACTGATGTATGATGATCTGCTGTTATTCACTTCAGGATTTAAAGCCAAGTTAAATATCCATGTTAAAATATATGTTATGATATGATAGAATACTGCTAGACCAAATATGGTGTTATATTAACTCATTTATTTCCTACCGTGTTCGAGCAGAATTTTGAGAGTTTTGAGTTTACATTCATTACGGCCACTGATCGCTGGTAGTATTTCTGGATGCTCTTTGATTTGGGATTCTCCTTGATGAAGGAGATGGAGCGCCACCCATGAACTCGATTACTTCCTTACCCTGAGGAGCTGCTCTGAGTTTTCACTGTGCTGGAGAAGGAGACCATCCACTACTTCTTCACCGGAGTTCACCTGTGTGGAAGGAGAGCACCGGACAACCTGACTTCTTCGTTTAATTCAGGAGCACTTTGGAACTGGACCTGACTTTATGCTGCCTTATCACACTAAAGCTATCTATCTATCTATCTATCTATCTATCTATCTATCTATCTATCTATCTATAAAATATTCACTATTGTTTCGCAAGAACCTTCTTTGTGTTTTATTTAAAATGAAGTCCCCTATGACATGAGCTGCTCAGCGTGTCTCTTTCTATGTTAAAATCCTTCTAAGAACTCAGAGTCTGGTTCTTCATATATTTCAGCATTCTGTAAACCTCAGATGGGTTAACATGTTAACATTTGTATGTTCTGATTGTGCTTCTTCTCTTTCCTTTTGTGTCGTGAAGGTAGCTGAGACTTGTTTGAGTCTTTAAGACCTGCTGGCCTTTTAATTTCATTTGTAAATGCTTTGTAAGGAACAGATGATCCTCACTTTACTTTTCTGCAAAGACTAAACCCTTTATATCCATGTTTATGAATGACATACTAAGGATTAGTATTACTAGTTATTATAAATATCTAATCATTTCTCTGGTTTAAAATAAGTCCAGTTGTATAGATTTAATGGAAAACAGCTCGAGGCCCCCTTGCATTATGACATTAGTCAAGATTTTCATAAGTTTATGAGCTCAATTGCAAATGTCAGGTCTCATCAAATAGACCATAATGTTTGTTTTTTGTCACCATTAGTGTCAAAATAAGCACAAACTAGAATCTGCTTTGCAGTGGGTCCACCGCGTGATTGACCATAAGAACATGGATTTTATCTGGTTTCAAAACAGCCAAAATTCTCAGCTCAAACCTTCAAAAAGCTTCACATTGAGCAACAGATAATGTCACTATGGCTGCATCAAAGCTTTATGCATGTAATTATTTATATTCTTACTTGCACAAATTATATTTTTTGTTTTCTTTAATTTATTTTTTCATTGATAACAACACTGAGTTTTATTAGCAGAAGAAAATGGATGGATGGTTGATGGTTTTGTATATATTCATAGCAAAACACATTAAGCATTTCATGAAAAAGATTCAACCAGTGTGCAGAGTTCCCGGGTCTTTAGGAAGCTCAAAAACATTTTAAATGAAAGAGATCACAGTAACCATAAGCTGCATATTTCTCGCTGAGGGGTATGATAAGGTAAAGGATGAAGAGCTAATGGCCACCAGCAAAAATGATCCAAATGACCTTCATACTACACTGGCTCTGTTAGTCATGGCTAAAATGTAGTCTGTAGATTTACTTTAAAAGAGGCTCTGTGCCAATATTATTTCACAGCATTACTTATAGAATCATGAAAATCTCGCAGTATACTGGCTGCTGCTTTTAGTGACAAACATTTTAGCCTTTTTTAGTGCCAAAATAATAAAACAAAGAGGAACTAATGATGCGTTTTTTTATATAGAATCAAAAACAGAATAAATAATCAGTTCTGTATTCGGGTGAGTTTTAATAGAATTGATTACAAATCAGGTAAAGCAGCAGTACAAAATGTTTGACATGACTCAAATCTGAACGAGAGACCCCCGACTAGAAGGGGCACATAAACCCAACCTGAATAAATCAAATAACTGACTTTATTTAACCAAAGAGAAACCAAAATAATTTCTTTATATGATTCAAAACACATTTGTTCTCTCTGGTCTAATAAACTGGTCAGATATCTTTCATCCGCACACACAGTGCCGGTGATGTCATGGAGCTGCTTTTTACCTTGGTGCCTTTTGAGAATCACCCCTTAACTTGGATTCTGTCCGACATGATTCTCTTATCACAGAAATTACTGCAGAGCTGAATCCGCAAATCAGTGTTGAGTTTTTGCCCCGCTGATGTCAGGGCTTCCAAATTTAGCCCTGGTCCAACTTGGATCAATGATCAGGTCTCACTTCCTTGCAAACTGAGTGTACCTGGGAAGACCTCAAAAGATCAGCTTAAAATGACATAACAACCATCCATCCAGTTCCGCTTTTTCCTTTTCAGGGTCGCGGGGGGGGCTGGAGCCTATCCCAGCTGACATAGGTACACCCTGGACAGGTCGCCAGCCTGTCGCAGGGCCAACACAGAAACACAGACAACCATTCACACTCACATTCATACCTGTGGGCAATTTAGAGTAGCCAATTAACCTAACCCCAATAAGTGCATGTCTTTGGACTGTGGGAGGAAACCCACACAGACACGAGGAGAACATGCCAGGCCAAGGTAGAATCGAACCCAGGCCTTCCAGATGCTAACCACCACGCCACTGTGCTGCCATGACATAACAACATCCTGTAAAATCTTAAACCCTTGTCTTGTGCCTCATATGAACTACTTTCAGTTTTTAGTCATCGTAATCATCTCAGCATGGTAATACTCACTATATCCATTCAGATAGGATAATGATAAAGACTTTTCTGGTCAATTTGTACCCCAGTATTTTGAAACCAGACCAGGGTCTTTAAAATCTCAAGAATAAATATGCAACATTCATGCAGCTCACATCCTTATCGGTTCCCTAGATACGTATTACTCTCAAGTTGTACAAAAAGCAGTGGGAATCTTAATAAATGGCAGCCCCTCTCTCTCTCTGTTTGTTTGGTTTGCATGTGATAAATCAATGTGTTTAAACGCAACTGTCCAAATGTGTTTGGATGTCTTCAATCATTACGGTAACAGCACACTTAAAATGGCTGAAATGCATTTAATCAATTTTTTTTTTCCCACACTCAGTTTTGCATGACCAACCATTACAGCAGGTGCTGATTCAGTTTGCAGTCAGCAAGTGATATAAACACATATGCAGAACCAAATGATGAATGCATTAAAAATACTTTGATGTATTTCAGCTCCAGAGGATAAACAAGAGCGGGAAATCCTGGCCGGACGTTTAGGTCACAGTACTGTGAAACAAATTGCTCTTTAGATTGTTTGTCCCGTGACTTTTTACCAATATATGATAAATCAGCAAATTATGGATATAAGTTAGTTTAGATAGAGGCAAATTACTCAGAACTGAGTAACGTAATAACTGGTTGTGCCACCATTGGCAGCAACAACTGACAAATGGTAAATGGGCTGGTACTTATATAGTACTTTTTACTACAAACCTCATTTACTAGTTCACACACACACACATTCATACAAGTGCTATATTTTCTATACTAAGCACCTTGTCTAACAGTGACGCACTCACTCCTTGCCCAAGGATAGCTCAACATGCAGACTGGAGCAGCTGGGGATCAAACCACAGCCCCCTCCACCCCTTAAAAACTGCAGTCAAGTGTTTGTAGTAACTGACAACGAGTCTTTCACATCATTGTGCAGGAATTTTGTCCCACTCTTCTTTGCAGAATTGCTTAAATTCAGCCACAGTGCAGTGTTTTGGAGCATGAGCAGCTTGTTTAAGGTCATAACAAAGCATCTCAATTGGATTTTAGTCCATATTTTGACCTTTATAAAAAAAAAAAAAATCAATTTAGAGGTGAACTTGCTAGTATGTTTTGGATCATTGTCCTGCTACATAATGTGCTTGTACTTCAGGGCATGAATGGATGGCCAGATCAACTTACGTCTCATCAGCCCACAAAATATCTTCCCAAAAATACTCGGGGATCATCAAGATAACTTTTTTTTTTAAAATCAGTGTGATCCTTTGTGTTATTTTTGGTCAGCAGTGGTTTTCATGGATGCCATTTTTGCCCAGCTAATTTCTTATTGTTGACTTTAACTGAGGCAAGTAAGACCTGCAGTCGATGTGCTCTGGGAGTAATTTTGGAAGGCGGGCCATTCCTGGGAAGGTTCACCATTGTTCCAAGTTTTCTCCATTTGTGGATAATGGCTCTCTCAGTGGTTTGCTGGAGTCCCAAAAACTTAGAAATGGCTTTGCAACAACTTCCGGGTGGATATATGTCAGTAAGTTTGTTTCTCAGCTGTTTTTAAGTTTCTTTGGATTGTGGCATGTTGAGTCACTTTTTTTTTTTTAGATCTTTTAGTCTGCTTCACTTTCAGACGGGTTCTATTTAAATGATTTCTTGATCCAACAGGTCTGAGAGTAATCAGGTCTAGATCTCGGTAATGAACTCAACTTTCAAGAAAATATGGATTAATTTATGATTTAAAAAGGGAAGGGCAATTACATTTTTTTTTAATTTACATAGGGCCAGGTAGGTTTGGATAGATTTCTCCCTTTTAAAAGCTGCATTTTGTATTTACTCTTGTTATCTCTGTCTAAAATTAAAATCTGTTTGATGATCTGAAACTAAGAGTGACAAATGTGCAAAAGAGAGAAGAAAAGAAAAGAAAAAGAAGGGGACAAATACTTTTTCACAGCACTGTAAACCATCAATAGAAATGCCATCGATTGTATATGCCTAGAGATAAGAAAGTATCCACTGTGGCTACTAAAATGAACAGGCAATTTAGAAAGACCAGTTAACTTAGCATACATGTGTTTGGAATATGTGGGAGACAGAACCCACGAAGGCACAAGGAGAGGCAGGGAGGCAGCCCCAGATGGCTGGCAGAGTCAGTCCCAGGACCCCCGTGCTATACGGCGACACTGCTAACCACTGTACCACCCTTCCACCCGACACACAACTCGAACAGGAGGGCAGCCACATTGTCACATTTATGTGGAGTCACGGTCAAGTCCACTATTCACTCTTGGCTCTGTTTGACTGGCTTGTGGTTAACCACCAGCTATGTCAGCTCTTGGTATTGTGTGGCAGTGAACAGCTGCTTTTATTTAATTTTTGGCTGGCACTAAGATTGACCTCAAAACCAAAACAATGAGAAAGAAAATATGCTAAAAAAAAATAAAATAAAAAACTCTGCAGAGCTGATGGGAACTGCAGTCAGGTGAAAATACTGTATGGGGCAGGTTCATTACTGTGAGCTGTGCCTTTCACATTAACTAGAAAATGCCTGCATTTTTAGGATTGTTGAAATAATAAAATGATACCTGTGCAATAATTTGCCATATGATATCTCTCTCTCTCTCTCTCTCACACACACACACACTACATAATTTCCCTGCAGCATGTCACTATTAGACAATGTGCAAAAGGCTATTAGAAATGCAATTGGTAGCTATTTAAAAATTAAACCCCAACAAAGCCCCTGCAAAAGCCAAATCCAAATAAACACTGTAAGCGTTAAATCTGTGGTGTCAGGAGTCTTTAAGCTGCCTTCAGCAGAGTCCACATTATTACCAAAGCTGGCCCGCTACATGTCCTTGAGGGGCCAATTCATTAGTTAGCTGGAAAGCCCAATCAATCACAATGTATCCGAGAAGGCTATGGATCATAATTCTGCTCAGGTACAGCAAAGAGAAAAGACAGGCAGATGAGACGATGGATGGACAGAGGAGCGGGCAAACAGGACTGATTGGCAGGCAGGCGGAAAGGAAGAAGGATGATTGCGGCTTTAACTACAGACAGTATCCCAGGAGATGCTGTTGCAGCCAATAGAAATTTTGCAGAAGTTTGTGTTCTTTTCAGAAACAGTTAAAACAACTAAGAAAAAAATGCACGAGGAATGTTATATGTACAACAAACAGATCCACTGTAAGAACGTGGCTGCAGTGTCAGCTGTTATGTACCAGTAGTGATAACAAGCAAAGAAACAGTGCAGCGGTCACCCCTCACATTTTCTTTAACACTAATTATTTTTTGGCTGAATGTTCACGGGGGCTCGGGCTACATGATATGATATGAGCTATTGATTGCGAGAGCTTAATCGCAAAAGGAAATCCTCTGATGCGCTCCTCTGGAATGTCAGCTGCAGGGGGGAAAACACACTCACAAACAAGGATGTAACCTCTGGGGGCAGTCCCGAACGTCTAAGTTTGTCTCCTCTACTTGTCTGCAATTGTTCCCTTGCCTTCATTGATCTGTCATAGATCAATGTTATAAAATAGAAACAGGTGTGGGTTTAGACCCAGAGGAAACAACAGCACATTAATCACAGCTCTGCGCTGATTCACATGGGTTGCTTCCCAGCGAACATGAATCAGTTTAACTGTGATTCTCATTGTCACATTACAAGGATTCTAATGACTTCCAAGGCTTTTCACTGCTTGTTTTTTTTCCATCTGCTTCCTAAAATTTAAGCCAAAACTCCTACTTTTGAACTAGAGAGTTCAAAACATGTCATACTATGAAAAGCACGCCTGCTGGAGGGAAAACGGCCATCTTCACAAAACAGACCTAAAACTAAACCTGTCAGACAGCTAATATCACCTGTGTGTTAGCATGCTGCTTTAGCTAGACGAGGGACGATAACATTACTCATAACCTCATGAAATATTTAGTAGCCTAAAGCTGATTTGTGTCAATATGCTGCACACAGATCCACTTTTTTGACTCTCATTTTGTGATTTTTTTAAAAAAAAAAAGGCCCTTGGATGTGGGTTATTTGTCCTGTTGGTAATACATCCAACCATACAGCACAAATGAAACTGGCAAGGAGGCGCCCTCTCGCAATACATACAGACCTATGAATTGCTTTTCCCGCCAATATTCAGTGGGAATTAATTGTGCTCTAATAATGACAATGGTGCATGACAATTGTTCTTTTTTGCAAAACACAGCAGGACCTCAAAAAAACAGAGCTGATGTACAATTCCCTCCTCCACACTCATTCCAAGCATCTTTTGAGCATGTAGCATGTTCACACTTAAAAAGTGGCAAAATGGTGATGAAGATACACGAAGGAAATTAGCACAGCTACAACAATATATATTTTTGGACACATTGTTGATGGTGATAGAAGAGCTTCAGCAAAAACATTTTTTGGTCTCTTTTAAACTAAATTGAAAGCAACTTCCCAAACTCACAGCTGTGATTTCAGTAATTTGCATTACTGGAAATAGAACAGGAGGGACTGCAAACAATAAATACTTCAGAAGTTTCTTTTAATGCAGTTTCACCGCTGCTCTCATTAGTTCTCCTACATTACCTTCAGAAAGAGTGTATGCATTAAGAGCACTTGCTTTTATGCCTTTTTTGAGAGCTTTCATTAATTTGAACAGATGAGTGGACTTACAGAAATAACCTGAATTGGGGACCCTGCAGTGAGGGAAACTGATGGCAGTGGTATGCTGTGTGGGGGCACTTTGCTGCCAATGACTTCAGTCCACCTGTACCCTCAGAGGGACGGGTCACCACAAATCAATAGCAATTTGTTCTGAGTGATCACCTTTGTCTTGTGAAGAGAAACTTCTATCCTTATGGGAGCACTGACTTCCAGGATGATAATATCTCATGCAGAGGGCATGAAGGATCACTGAAGAGATTGATGAAGATGAAAATTATGCAAATCAGTGAATCAGTCACCAGATCGCAACCTGTCTGAACACCGATAGGAGATGTGGGGCCCGTGTGTTTACTGTGCTGGAGACCACCACCACCATCAAAACACTAAATGAGGGCTAGCTAATGTAGTAAGGAGATGCACTGAAGCTGGTCTGCATATACCTTATAAACAAGACCAATAATTCCCTACTGTATGTTGTTTTTGTTTGTTTTTTTCCAGTAATTTGTAATCTAGTAACCTTTTTTGTGTGTATTGCAATACATACAGTGTAAATCTCCCTCCAAAATAGCCCCATTTTGCTAACAGGTTATTCCTCTT